>SZWC01006014.1:51545-71795 GCA_023375785.1 Penium margaritaceum | reverse complement strand
AGCCCCTCTGGTGTCACAAATGCTGTCTTGGCGATGGAGTCCGGGTGCATGGGGACAGCATGGAAGGCAGCCTTGACGTCCAGTTTTGCGAACCATCCGCGACCCTGTTGCCGCTCTTGTATATCAACGATGAGGGGCATGGGGTATGCATCTTCTTTGGTCACTCGGTTGAGGTCGCGGAAGTCAACGCAAAATCGCTTAGATCCGTCCGGCTTCCCTACAATGACCAAGTTGGCCTGCCAGGGGCTGACGATGGGGACGATCACCCCTTGCGCTTTGAGTTCCGCGAGCCCTCTGTGATGATTTTCTCTTGATCAGGGAGGATGCGTCGCACCTTCTGTTTTGTGGGTGCGGAGTCCCCCATGGTGATGACGTGAAACGCTTCCACGGCTCCTAAGTCAACTGCGGATCCAGCAAAGATGTCCGCAAACGAGTCTAGTAAGTTGGAGAAGTCTTGCCGCTTCGTGAGTGAGAGTCGTGAGTGGAGCATGTGGTCCCATTTTGGTGGTGGTGTTGATACTGTTTCGCGAAGGGGATAAACTTCCTCTTCTTCCTCTAGTGGGAGGCTAGTTCCAAAGACTCATTGTCCCCTGTTCCATAATCCCAAGAGGTTGGTCTGTACGCCAGGCTCCGTGGACTCCTCCGCGCGGTCCTGCCAGTCGCTGGTTGAGACATGCTCCACGAGAGGTGCCTCTGCTGGAAGGGAGTGGGCCTTGCCTGAATGAGTTTGGGAGTCTTCGATCGCGGCATCCAGTAGGGAAAAGGATCCACCACCGGTGACAGGAAGTGCTACCCTGTCACCAATGGTAATGGGGCAGTACGTTTCTTCTCTAGACGCGGAGCTCAGCTGCATGATTCCCAGGGAAAAGAGGACATTGGCTTGCCGTGGCACTAAGTAATCCATGCCCAGGAGTACGTCATACGTCCGCGCTTGCGTGACTTGGACGTTCACTGGTTCATGAAGGGACCCCACTTGTATGGGAAGGCCGTGGACTTCCCCGTCTCCCTGGTCCATCCCTCCCGCCGAGTTAGTGAAGATGCGGCGTGTAGGAAGCGTGCGGTCCGCCCATCCGACCACGAGGAGGACGCGGAACGCCACGGTGGTGTGGGTGGCCCCCGTGTCGATGATGGCCAGAAACTTCTTTCCGTAGATCCAGACCACACAGCAAGCGACCTCGTAGTGGCTGTCGTCCTGTCGCGGTGGTTCCAGAGGCTGTGGTGCCCATCCCCATTCTTCATCCGCGAGACCTAGAGCCAGCGATGTTTTGGGTACCGCGCGACGAGTGTTCATTATGCCGGGAGTTATCGTGACGCAGTTGAGGGAGATACCCACAGCTCGGAGGCGTTGGTTAGCCCTGGTGAACTCCTCCTTCAGGCACGACACCAGCTCAGGGTGGATGCGGAGAAACTCAAAGAAATTGACTTCCGCAACTGGGGTAGTAAAGAGTCGCTAGACAGGGTCAGTGTTTTCCTCCGCGATCGTGGTAGGCGCTTGTGCAGGCAAAGGCGGTTGCTCCTCTATCGGGGTTGGTGGCTTCGCCTGTTGTTTCTTTCCTGGTGCAACGGTGCGGTGTACAATGGCCTCCTGGAGTCGCTCCTCTGCTTCCTCAGCCTTGCGTCTCAAATCCTCCTGTTCCCTGACTGCCTCCTGCAGGTTCCATCCGCGCAGACCCAGTTTCTGAGCTTGAGCGATGAGGATCATCTCTTCTGTAGTGGGGGGCACATCTGTGGTCTTGTCCTCCACCATTGGTAATCCCAATTTGACGTTGCGGGCTCCGCTTGCAGGGTTCGAGGATGCCGGTGGGTTGGGCAAAATGCCCTGACCGCCGGGGGTAACTTGGGATGGGTGTTCCCATGCCGGCCTTGCCTGCTGCTGTTGCTGCGGCCCTGGCCATGCCTGATTGTAATGCTGCTGCCACTACTGCACCATGGGGTCTTGAGCAAGCGGTTCGGGGCGCGGTCCCATCTGCCGCTTCCGCGGGCAGTCTCGGGCGATGTGCTCTAAACTCTGACACGTGTAGCAAGCTTTTGGCTTTTGCTACTGCGGAGGATGCGCGTGTGATGATGTAGTGGTATCGCTGCCCTGGTATTGTCGGGTCGACTGCTGCCGGGTGAAGATGGCTGTGGCGTCTTGGACCGCCTCTTCGAGGGACAGGTAGCGGTCAGCAATCATCAGACTGCTGATCTCATCTGGGAGTGCGCGGATGAGATTCTGTAGCAGGACCCATAGCGGCGGACCTTCCCCTTGCGGGCTTTTAGCCACATAGGCCTAGGTGAGAAACTGATCCATAAATCGGCGGATGTCCTCGTCCTTGCGCATCACCTCTTTCTCAATTTTCCGCAGCGCTTCTTCTTTTGTCAATTGTTTAAAGCGCTCAATGAGGGCGTTGCCAAAGTCCTCGAACGACGGGAAGGGAGCTCGCGCATTGTACCAATCCGCTGCCGTCCCTTGGAGGTGGAGCTCTACGGTGGCGAGACATAGGTCGGGCGGAATCCGGCCAATACTGGCGTAGAGAGTGATCTGTTTAAGCCAGACCCAAGGGTCTTCCTCCGGGGCACCCTTGAAGGAGTCTAATCGAAGAATGTTGGCGGGCTCGGAGCGGATGTATTGTAGCTGTGGTACGCTGCTGCGGTTAATCGCCAATGCAGTTGCAGTATGCGATACCGGAAGGCTTGCAGATGGAGCCGCGGAGTATCCAATCGCATGGACCGGCATCTGTGGTTGTCCCGCGGTCGTGGG
The DNA here is from genome assembly GCA_023375785.1 of Penium margaritaceum. NCBI lineage: Eukaryota > Viridiplantae > Streptophyta > Zygnematophyceae > Desmidiales > Peniaceae > Penium > Penium margaritaceum. The sequence continues at coordinate 69,055 of SZWC01006014.1, read as the reverse complement.
AAGACTGGCTTGCGTGGGAGGGGGAACAATGTACCAGGAAGAGGGAGTGGTTGTGGAGGCAGTGTAGGGTTTTGAGAAGAATGCTGTCCCAGGCGGCGGGACCAGAGTCCCCTGCACTGGTACTGCCGATGTTTGCGGTACCCAATACATCTGAGCCGGTGGGGCTGCAGCTGAGGGGTGGGGGTGAATTGCTGGTCCCGCGCTGGTGGTCAGGTGCGGGTTCACATGTAGCTGCTGTGGGGGCAGGTACACGTTGCTTTGTGCGGCCTGTGCTGGCAATGAGGTCTGGTGGGTCCCTCCAATTGGCGTTGCTCCAACTGGCTGCTGGTGGGGGAGCTGCTGATAGGTGAGCATGGGCATCTGCGGTATCATGTTGGGCACAAGCGTGTGTGGCACCATTCCAACCGCCACTGGGTCCATCTGCTGCTGCGCCTGGTGTGTCCACAGTGCTTGTGTGACTGCGGGAGACTGTGTTATGTTCGTTGGCTTTGCTCCGCTTCCAACCGTCTGCTGCTGATGGCTCGTTGGCGGCGTCCCGGTTGGGAGAAGCGAAAGCGTGTTCCTTTGCTGGACCGTTCCATCTCCGGGCTGAGGCATCTGTGGTGGCAGCTGCGTGATCGTGGGCGGCCTTGCCATCGCCTCCACCTGCACCATGAGCTGTGGTGGCAGATGCGGTGGTTGCCGTAGGCCCACCGCAGGTGGGTATGGCATGGTCGCCACCTGTGTAGTGCTCCTCATCGGTTGCTGTGGTGGTGCATTTGGCGTCGGCGGCTGTGGAGGCGCCCCGGTTGGCAGGGTGGCCGGGTTCTGCTGTGATGCGGAGAGCTGTTGCGCCGGACATGCCTCACCATCCGTGTGCTGCTGCCGCGGGTACTTCGGTGGTTGGGTCATTCCAACCAACTGGGGTTGCGCGGCGGTTCCTGTTCCCATGATCAGTGGGGTCTGGTTCATGGGAAAGTGGTTCACTGGTGGTAGCGCGGCTTCTGGTGCCTGCGCGGACACAGACGACCCCATCTGCAGGACCCCCGTGACCTGCTCNGTGGTGGTGCATTTGGCGTCGGCGGCTGTGGGGGCGCCCCGGTTGGCAGGGTGGCCGGGTTCTGCTGTGATGCGGAGAGCTGTTGCGCCGGACTTGCCTGACCATCCGTGTGCTGCTGCCGCGGGTACTTCGGTGGTTGGGTCATTCCAACCAACTGGGGTTGCGCGGCGGTTCCTGTTCCCATGATCAGTGGGGTCTGGTTCATGGGAAAGTGGTTCACTGGTGATAGCGCGGCTTCTGGTGCCTGCGCGGACACAGACGACCCCATCTGCAGGACCCCCGTGACCTCCTCCGATGTGGCCATCGGCTGCTGCTTCAGAGCGTGCACAGGTGGTTCCGCGGAAGGGACTCCCAGGGTTGCCCCTATCACTTGATACAGCGGATTCATGTCCTGGGGTATCCTAAAGGTGGGGACAGGGAATCGCACCTGTTGCAGCCGCGCTGAGATCTGCTGCTCCTCTGGTGTCGGTGCTTCGGGGATTCCTGAATCGTGGGGGCTCAGGGGTAAGGGCTGCGGATGCACAGGTGGGTCTGCGGGTTGCGGCTCTGCCTTGCCGGGAATCTGCTGTTGCTGTCCGCCACGACGCCGGTACACTAATCCACGGAAGGCCTCGAGATTTCCACCACCGGAAGATGCCTCTAGTGAAGGTGGTCCGTCGGAGAACCACCGTGCCCCAAGTGGCATGTTCTGCTGGTTCTCCTGCCCCTGGTGATGCTGGGCTGAGCCATGACTGGAAAAGCTGTAGATGCTCTCCACCTCCGCGCGTTCGCCTAGTGTATCCATAATACGGCGCCAGTGTAGCTGCTCCAACCACTCAGTCACTCGTCGGTGCTGGGTGAGTGGATCGGGGCATGGTGAGGAACTGACTGGCGTGCGGGACGGTACTGAGGAATCCCTGCTTCCCGCGGAGGTCGCGGCCCGTCGTGGCAGGAAGTACCACGCCGATGGTTGCTGTTGCCGTCGTCCAACGTCCTGATGCACGAAACTGGCTGCCAACATCAATGACTGATCTGAAGAGCACGTGTAGTTCTGCTGGCAGAGAGCACAGAACTATCCACGCTCACCGCACCATGACACTGATACCCCGAATTTTTCCGCGTTGTTGTTCCCCTCCGCGGATGATCTTGCTCCGCGCTGATCCGCAGAACATGCACTCTACCGCTACTGCTACCCCTCATACTCAAAGAGGTGGCAACCGTTATCCGCGGGTCACAACCTTGGATTGTCGGCGCAGATGCCTCACCGGTGAGTGACGCTCCGTGGTCCACTCTTGCCACACGGAAGTCCACCACCTCGTGGCGTCCGACTCCTTTCCGCGGAAGCCTCGTTCCGCGGACGTGTGCAAGCAAGGGACCGCCAGCAGCTCCCTCCACTCGGGCTCTTGGTTCTTCACGCTCTTAACTCCTAGATCCGCGGACCACGCTCTTCGGGCAATTGAAGGTTGGACGGCGGAGGGCGGGACATAGGAAATGAGAACATGCCAAGGACTTTTTATAAAGCTGATTGCGGAGTACACAGAATGCTCTCGAATGCAAGCAGGTCTAAGTTGCACTTGTGCTACTGCCAGTCAGGCCTTTTTCTACTTGGGACTCCGCACAGTGTAACTACACACTGTGGGTCTCATCCTTCTCACACTGACCTACTTCCTCTATTTGGACTCCTCGCGGTGTGGCTACGCACCGCGGGTCTTGTCCTCACACACATACTATCTTCTACCAGTCACTTTTCTCCATCCGCGGCTTGTGCACGCGGTTCTTCGTGTTCTTCCTTGAATCTTCCATCTCCGCGATGTGCCCTCCCATCTCTCCTCCTGGATTGCCGCTGTCAGCCTTGTGTTCTGATTGGTCGCGCTCCTGCCACCGTTCTCCTGTCGCTTGGTTTGGTCGGCGGATGTCTTGTACGTCCGATGTTCCAGCTTCCTTCTCCTCCTTCCATTATTTGGCTTCTGTTCCCTTTCAACCGCGATCTTTCCCGCCGGGCCATCCTTCCCGCTACCGCCAACGGACTCCGCGCCACCCCATGCTCTACCGCAACCTTGGTGCGGGAGCCAGCTTTCCACGCGTGTCCTTTCGTGCTTGTTGCTCTTGGCAGGGTCTTGTCCGTGGATCTACCGATCCGCGGAGCTGGCTTTCCGCGGATACATCTTTTCCCCTGCGGAGCTGCAGTGGATTCCCGCCTGACAGCCACTCATACAACGATTGCGCTTCGGATGATCCGCTCGCTCCACATGCAGCACCTCATCCAACCCACTCGACTCCGCTTCTCCATCTCCACCGGAGACATTGACGCGCCGCTCAAACAAATTGCGGGCCTCCTAATGCAGGTGGCGAATATACATGCAGCACAAACCGTCCAGGTCTGCGATGTCTGCACGTACGATATTCTGCTTGCGACGGACTGGCTCGCACCACGCCAAGCCGATACATTAATCGGTGCCGGCATCCTCAGTCTCATTTCCAGTTCCGGTATTCGATCATTCACCCCGCTCTTTACCTCGCATTGGCCATCTCCGAGAGCGGTCCTCTCTACTTTTGACTCAGCTCTAACTGGCGCCCAACACACTCGACGGATAACGCGCAGCTGGGCTCTCGCCCGCGGAACATCCGACATGGCACGCAATCAAGGCACGGGATCAGCGCCTTCGTCGCTGTGGGGTGGATCCTCCCGGCGACAGCTACGCCGCCTTGCTCTTAAAACGGGCGCGGGGTACCGACCAGCACGGACGCCAACACCACCAATGGGAGCAATGGCCCTACCGCGGCAGGGACCCACGACAAGGACCGCACCTGCAAGGATACCAGCACCACCTGCGGCTGCAATAGACAAGTCCCGACCTGGCTCGATGACGAGAACCCCGCCGACACCGGTGACGGCCGACCCAGCAGCGGCTGCGGCCTCACCGCGGTCCAGCCCGGCCGCAGGGACGACCCTAACACCAACCACAAGACCAGCAGCAACAATCCCACCGCGGTCGAGTTCCGCGGAACGAACACCAACGCAGGTCACGCCACTTGTGGCCAAATCACCAGGCCCGTCGCGACAAGGATCGTCATACGCATTGAGCCAGCTGTGGGAGCCACGTAGGCAGCGGCAACAACAACCGCCACCCCAACACCAAGCCCGCAAGATGAAGCTTGAACCCTGGTTACTACAGTCCCTTCCACGGCCATGACGGCGCTCTCTCACTCGCCACCGGCCTCGCGCGGTAGTCCAACTCGGCAGCCCACACGTCCCCTGTTGGGCAGAGGAACGGTGATGGAGGGGGCAAGAACGTACCTCGAGGAAAGCTTGGGAGACAGTGGAGAGCAGCCCAAGGAAGCCCTGCTGCTGGAGGTGGTAAGCAGCGTCATGCTCCAGCTGCTGACAGAAATTCCGGAAGTGATCCGCACAGAATTTGAGGTTTCACTGTTTGGCAGGATGTGGCAGGTAGTACTAAAGGGAGCAGCCATGGGGGTGCTGGCCCTCGGAATGCACGCGAGGTAGGTGCTCCTGCTGGAGACAGCAGGTGCAGAGCGCCTTGTTTTGGCACTGCGGGATAGCCTGAGCATCAAACAAGGGCTGGCCAGTGACATGACTGGCATCGCCAAACTACTGGACACCGAGCGAGCGGACCATCACTAAAAGCCGCTTGCGTGTGGTGGAACAGGGTGAGGAAGGACCAGCGGAGCAGTCCAGAGAGACGGTATGTGCACCTGCTCCAGGAGAGGGCCAGAGCCCTCATCGTGTACCATGTGAATGACCAGACACCCGGATCGACAGAGGCACCGCGGCGGAGGTCCGCGCCAGACGAATGGATGTGGGGATATTTGCTCAACCTTGTCTACGGTAGATGGACCGTTCAGTACCCGCAAGAAAAACGATCACAGCTTGCGAACACCCAGGTACCTGAGGGATGCTCGATGGAAGCCATGGAAAAATGCTGGACGCTGACGCTCCAGAATGTGATACGCACCAGGGTAGCGGCAGCGGTTGCGGAGACACACTGGACCGTGGTTCGAGGAAAGGGAGTGAACCTAAAACAAGAAGAGGTGCGACACTGGGCCAAGGAGGCAGCGGAAGTATGCCGAGAGGACAAGAGCAGGAGGGATGCGGAGGTGGAGGAGGCACACAAATACACCCATTCCTCCCCTCAGTTCCAGCAGATGCAGGAACGCCTGCGGAAGGAATGGGAGGAAGAGATAGCTGAGACAGAACAGATGGCTGCAGAGGCCGCGAAGACGGAGGCCCGACTGGCCAAGGAACGGGAGGCGGCAGCTAAGAAAGACAAGGAAGCTGCAGAAGAACTCATAAGGGAAATCATGGGTGAGGCAGAAGCAGCAGCGGCAGTAGCGGTGACAGATGCGGTAGTAGCAGCAGAAGAAGCGGCGAAAGTAGAGGCAATAGCAGCAGTAGCAGAAGCAGCAAAAGCAAAGGAAGAGGCAGTAGCAGTAGCGAAAGTGGAGGGAACGGGAATAGCAACAGATAAGGTAGCAGGAGCAGCAGCCAAGGAAGCACAGGTAGCAACAGAGACACAGGCAACCGCGGAGGCGGGCAGAGTGGGAGCAGGTAGTACAGCAACGGAGGCAGCAAGGGAAGCAACAGTAGACAGGACCGTGGCAAGGCATGTAAGAGCAGAAGGAGAACAAAAGATGGGGAAGAGATACAAGGCTGGCGTCAAGGGCTACCGCCCGGAGCCACCCGCTGGCTCCCTACGGCGGAAGGCACAGCTTCAGGCCCGAGCGGCGGCAGTGGTGCGGAAAGCAGCAGCGACGCTGAGCCAGATCAGAACAACAGCGCCGGCAGACACCAGCCAAAGTGAGGAGCCGGCACAGACTTTCCCGGAGGAGACAAATCCTGCTCCGAAAGGAAAGAGGAAGGTGGAAGAGGAAGCGGTCGCGGAACTACGGAAAGAGAAACAACCTCGGGCACACCTCGAGAAGGCCCCAGTCTCGGCGTGACTCCGGAACAGTTGGCGCAGGCCCAGCGGGAAGCGGCGCAGGCAGCAGAGCTTCTGATGGCCGTACTCCGCAAAGTCCATATGCTAGCGGAGATGGTGCCGGCTCCACTGCAGCATGTCTTGGGAGAGGCCGCAATAGCAGTTGCGCGTAATGGGCCGGAAAGGAGGGGACGCGCTGAAAAAGAGGCGGTGATGGCGGTTTCCAAAATCAGTGAGTCAGCGAGAGACTTGGAAGAGGAACAACCCCTCACACGCAGCCAGGGATTACTGCGGGCTCCAAGAGCGACTCCAAACAGGAAAGAGGAGGTGATTGAGCTGCACCGCGCTGGTGGACGCGGCAGACGCCCGAGCGGTCCCGTTGAGAGCAGGCTGCGAGAGTAGTGGGATGAAGGAGAGCTTCGAGCGGTCGGAATCCTTCAGCTCTTCCCTACACCTGACCCTTGGGACTGAGAGCCACCGGTCTATGATGAAGAGAACCGCAAGAAGTTCGAGGTGATGAAAGCGGAGCACGATGGGAGGCGAGCGCGCGGATTGCCGGCAAGAATACCAGAGACGAAGCGGAAACCGGGGGAAGCAGTAACAGAGAAAGCGGGGAGGAAGGGGCCCATGGAGACGCAAGACTGGCAAATCTGGCAGACCGCCCACATCCTTCTCCGCACCAGCAGCAAGGAACAGCAGAAGGCGGAGGTGTAGAAGGTGTACGCGGATCTGGAAACACGGCTGGGTGTGGAGTTCGACCGGAGGAAAAAGGACGACCTAGCCTGTCTGTATAAGCAGTATGCATGGGAGGACGGTTGTCTCTAAAGAATAACTCCACGCATCTTGTGGGTGCCCCCACCAACATTGCAAAAGGCAGTCGTGGAGGCTTACCACCGCCACCACCATACTGGTGTACAGGCACTGAAGGATCGCCTGACACCCATCATCCACGTACTGAACCTGGCGGCCATCATCAAAGACGTGGTACAACACTGCGCCCCCTGCGAACGAGCGCGGAAAACCACACCGCGGGACCAGCTGCTGTTTCAACCTTGTCCTATTGGCGAACCGCTGGAAAAGATCATCATCGACTTCCACGGCCCTCGCGCCCACCGCGACGAGGGGAACCAATACTGGATTGCAGCGGTGGACCACTTCACGAAGTACCTCTGGGTCCGCGTTGTGCCTAACAAAAGTTCAGCCACCGCGGCAAGGTTCATCCACGAAGAAATCTTCTACCGCTTTGGTGGTTGCAGCGTGGTGCACAGCGACAACGGCATGGAGTTCATGGGGACCTTCAGAGAGGAGCTTGAGGAGTGGGGGGTCCGCCATGTGCACTCCGAGCGGTACCGGCCAGAGTCACAAGGGCAAGTGGAGCGGGTGCATAGCATACTGGAAAGGGCAGTGGCAACCGCGGAGGGCAGCAGCTGGACGGAGAAGCCGAGGAAAACGGCCCACTTCATCAACACCACATCCAGCCGAGCAACCTCCTTCTCACCCCACATGCTACTCTTCGGACAACCACCGCGTGCGGCGATGGGCATGCCCCAGAAACCGCTAAGGCTACCACTTGCTCCGGAAGAGCAAGAGAAACTCTCGGAAGAAGAGAAGGATAAGGCGGTCGCGGAATGGTTCCGTGAGCGTTGCGAGCAGACCAAGGCCATGTGGGCCGGGGTGCGGCAGAGGGGCTCCGTGTCAGCCTGGCGCGGATGTGACGCGGCAAACCGACGGCTTAACCATGGGCCCATCAAGGAGGGTCACTTGGTGTATCTCTGCCCCTTCCCCAGTGTGGGGAGAGAGGTAGGGGAGCCGCGGGAGGTGTACCGCGTGGCTAGTGTGGAGGTAGGACAGGTGTGGCTGGAAGGACCTGAAGGATTCAGCGACCGCAGTTATCCGGCCACAAAGTTTGTGCTGCTGCCACCCGCATGGAAAACGCACATCCCCGGGACGGGAGATTGCCTGCCGCCCCTAGCATAGCGGAAAGGTTCGCGAGGTTGGAGAGCGGAGGAGGTGCTGGATGTCTGTGAGAGACAGGTGTTGCAGCAAGAACAAGAATGGAGCCAGGAGCCAGAGGAGATTGAGGAGGAGGAATCCGATGTCCGCAAACTTGCCGCAGAGGAGGTGCGCAAGGAACAACAACGCGAACGGTGGAGGCGGGAGCAACAGCAGGAGCAGCAGGAGGAGAAACGGCAGGAGCAGGGAAAGCTGCGGGACCAGGGAAAGGAGGGGCCTGAAGGCAGATCCGAACCACAGCCCGAGCGGACCCCAGCGGGAGTATCCCAGCAGCCATCCCAGAAAGGACCACCGTAGACGAGGGTGCCAATGAGCCCGAAGGCCCTGGCTGACTACATGGGCCCGTGTGTGTGGTGTGGAGAAAACCTCCCTGCTGAACCACTTTTAAAGGTGGTGTGCCGGGTATGCGGGAATCCAGCGCATCAGTACGCCGGCGGAGCCTCCAAGACCTGCATCAGACAAAATCGAACCTGCCTGCGATGCCTGAAGGAGGCTGCTGAACAGGAGGCCGCGAAGGAAAGGGATGAGGAAGAGGGAGCAGGACCCGGCGTTGGGGGAGCGCCGCCTCGCGAGAGGTGGGATCCAGAAGAGGAGGAGGAGGAGGAGGAGGAGGAGGAGGAGGAAGGGCCTCCAGAGCAAAAGAGAGGTCCGCGCTCCGTTTCCGGGGCCACAATGAGGTAGTGGCAGGCAGAGGGACGGGTCGCGGCAGAGAAGAAGAGGAGGAAGGAACTGGAAGAAAGAAAATGCGCTCAATGCGGCCAGTGGTGGGGAGTGGAGGTGCAGGACTGTGGCAGATGCCTTCGCAATATTTGCACTGGTTGCTTGGCCCCACCTCGTGATGAGCGCGGAGGGCGAAGTGGGGAGGCGGTGTGTAGGAGGTGCACGGAGGAGGTCGAGAGGCAACGAGGCGTTCGCAGGGCACCGCGAATGAATGAGGAAGAAGAAGAGGAAGAATCAAAGGAAGAGGAGGGACTGGAGATGGAGGGGCGCCAATCCGCGGCATGCCCCACATGCCTGAAGACCGTGTAGGATGGGGAAAAATGTGTTCTCTACCCGAGGTTTGCGCACCACGAATGCATGGTAGCACGCAGCTCTGCGTGGAAGGGCCAATGCCACCAATGTGTGGGTAATGAGCTCTTGAGGCAGACTGCTACCTCAGCTTCAACGCGGAGACCAGAGAACCTGCTTGCGCAGCCTGCCACAAGGGGATGGCGGAGTTCGGCAAGGGATGTGGCATGTGCTTAAAAATGTGCCATCTGCGGTGTGGCAAGAGGGGCAAGGAAGGAGTATGGACATGCCACCAATGCTTGGCTCATCCCAGAAAAGTGAACTGGGGTGCGGAGAACTGTGGACTGCAGTGCTGCGGTGATGGATGTATGGGGGTTGTCACAGGGACAGCATGCCACTCTGAGCACTGCGGAGGATGGGCCCACGCAGAGTGCGCTACAGAGGTGGGCAGGAATGAGGAGGGGCTGACAGTGTACCGCTGCACCAGGTGCAGGAGATATGAACGAATCCCGCACTGCTCCACCTGTAAAAAGAGACTGGGCGCGGAAGACATCACTACAGGAGCCAGGTGTGAAGGCTGCCAGTTATATATGCATCGAGAATGCTCCGCGAGGTATCAGCGTCAAGGCGCATAAGTGGAGACCTATTGCCGCCCCTGTCAACAACGGCAGCGGCCAGGCCCCCAAGGAAAGTTCACACGCCTATCGCGCTAAGGAGACTCTGGAACAGAGTCTTGGAAAGGGGGGGTTGGGGGCATCAGTGTCAGGCGAGGATCCACCGCGTCTCCGCTGAGAAGAAGATGGATCCGCGAAGGGGAAATCGATGCTCCGCACAGATCCGCGGAACGGGGCTTCCGCGGCCAGAGGCCCGCGGAGAAGGAAAAAGGGAAATCGCGGAGTACCGGGGAATGCGCAAGGCATGTTGGCTCCCGCGATGAGATTGCGGTAGAGCGTGGGGTGGCGCGGAATCCAGCAGTGGTGAAGGAAAGAGGCGGGAAAGCCGCCGCCAAGAAGCAGGAATGGACGATGAACTGTCAACGGCTGTTGGAAAGAATGGCTGTGGAGAAACCAAGACTGGCGGGACAGCAGGGTGAGAATCCGCGGTGAGAAGGGAACATGAGTCGAGCCACGGAGAAGATGGAGCGCCGGACGTGCGGAAACACACGACGCCAGGACCAGAGGTCAGGCAGGAGCCCAACCAATGAGGGCTCAAGGGAGCGGCGGTAATCAAGGAGGAGACCGGGGGGACGCACCGCGCGAAGACGAAGATTCAAGGAAGAACACAAGACTACGAGCGCCCAAACTGCGGATTAGAGGAAGATGTAATAATATAACAGGGAATATGGTAGTGAAGTGTGTGTGTGTGGATGACAAAACCCGCGGTGTGCGTCGCGCGGAGTCCAATATAGGAAAAGAGTGAGGGAAGTTGTCTGAAGAGGACTAGCTTTTGGTAGATATAAAGTAGTAGTGTAGCGGAGGAACCATTTGTGATCAGAGATCTGACTAATGATGAGAGATGCTTACCTTTGCCTAGTGCAAGCCTATTTCCCTCTCATGATCCTGAGAACCTTGACTTGTTTGGAACCCGATTACCTCCATCCTTCTCATTAATTAGCGCGAGTGTTAGTGTGGTTCACACCCACGCCTCACCCTCTAAGATCCGCACCAGTGGAGTTGTTTCGCGTAGGACGAATACTTGTCCTGCGGATGTGTGCGGAGCATACTGCTCAATTCACCCCTCCTAAGAACAACCAAAGATTCCACTGAGCGCTGTCATCAGTAGGGAACACAAGTTGGGTGAAGAGTGCTGTTGGCAACTCCACGGCCTTGCACACGACAGCAGAACGGGGTTCCGAGGTCAAAGGAGTCAGAGGCCACGAGGTGGCGGACTCTCGTGTTGGCAAGGAGGGAGTCGCAAAGGACTACCCACGGCTAGAACCCAGAAGATGTGAGGCATCCGCGGAAGACCAGGAGAGGTAGCGGAGGAGCGGCCAGCGGGTGCTGCCCTGAATCGCAGAACGGCAAGATCGCGGAGCGGACCAAACGCGGAGTCAGAGAGCGCGGAAGTAATATTATGCGCCGCAAAATTGGGGGTATCAAGTCGCACCACTCCACAACCAGTTCCCACCACTCCGCAACCAATTTGCACCACTCCACAACCAGTTCGAACCACTACACAACCAGTTTACACGACTCCACAACCAGTTCGCACCACTCCGCAACCAGTTCGCACCACTCCACAAAAAGCTTGCACCACTCTGCAACCAGTGCACACCACTCCCCAACCAGTTCGCACCACTCCGCAACCAGTTCGCACCACTCCGAAACCAGTTCGCACCACTCCGCAACCAGTTCGCACCCCACCGCAACCAGTTCGCACCCCTCCGCAACCAGTTTGCACTACTCCGCAACTCTTTCGCACCGCTCTGTAACCACTTCGCACCACTCCTCAACCAGTTTGCACCACTCCTCAACCAGTTCGCACCACTGAGCAACCAGTTTGCACCACTCCGCAACCAGCTCGAACCACTCCACAACCAGTTCGCACCACTCTGCAACCAGTTCGCACCATTCCGCAGCCAGTTCGCACCACTGCGCAACCAGTTCGCACCAATCCGCAACCAGTTTGCACCACTCCGCAACCAGTTCGCACCCCTCCGCAACCAGTTCGCACCACTCCGAAACCACTTCACACCACTCCTTAACCAGTTCGCATCACTCCTCGCCCAGTTTGCACCACTCCGCAACCAGCTCGAACCACTCCACAACCAGTTCGCACCACTCTGCAACCAGTTCGCACCATTCCGCAGCCAGTTCGCACCACTGCGCAACCAGTTCGCACCAATCCGCAACCAGTTTGCACCACTCCGCAACCGGTTTCTGCCACTCCGCAACCAGTTTGCACCACCCTGCAACCAGTTCGCACCACTCCGAAACCACTTCACAACACTCCTTAACCAGTTCGCATCACTCCTCGCCCAGTTTGCACCACTCCGCAATCAGTTCGCACCACTCCGCAACCCGTTCGCACCGCTCCGCAACCAGTTCGCAACGATCCGCAACCCGTTTGCACCACATTGTAACCAATTCGCACCACTCTGTAACCAGTTTGCACCAGTCTGAAACCAGTTTGCACCACTCCGCAACCAGTTCGCACCGCTCTGCAACCAATTCCAACAACTCCGCAACCAGTTCGCACCACTCCGCAACCAGTTCACACCACTCCGCAAGCGGTTTGCACCACTCCGCAACCAGGTTGCATAACTCTGCAACCAGTTCGCACCACTCCGGAACCAGTTCGCACCACTCCACAACCAGTTCGCACCACTCCGCAACCAGTTTGTACAACTCCACAACCAGTTCGCACCACTCCGCAACCAGTTTGCACCACTCCACCACAAGCTCGCACAACTCTGCAACCATTACACACCACTCCGCAACCAGTTTGCACCACTCCGCAACCAGTTTGCAACACTCCGCAACCAGTTTGCACCACTCTGCAACCATTACACACCACTCCGCAACCAGTTTGCACCACTCCGCAACCAGTTTGCAACACTCCGCAACCAGTTTGCACCACTCTGAAACCAGTTCTCACCACTCCGCAACCAGTTTGCACCACTCCGCAACCAGTTCGCACCACTTGGCAACCAGTTCGCACCACTCCGCAACCAGTTCGTAGCACTCCTCAGCCAGTTTGCACCACTCCTCAACCAATTCGCACCACTCTGGAACCAGTTCGCACCACTTCACAACCAGTTTGCACCACTCAGCAACCAGTTCGCATCACTCCGCAACCAGTTCCCACCACTCCGCAACCGGTTGGCACCACTCCGCAACCAGTTCGCACCACTCTGAAACCAGTTCGCACCTCTCCGCAACCAGTTCGCACCACTCCTCAATCAGCTCGCACCACTCCGCAACCCTTTCGCACCACTCAGCAACCCCTTCGCACCACTCCTCAACCAGTTCGCTCAACTCATCAACCAGATTGCACCACATTGCAACCAGCTCGCACCACTCCGCAACCAGTTCGCACCACTCCCCAACCAGTTCGCACCACTCCTCAACCAGTTCGCTCAACTCATCAACCAGATTGCACCACATTGCAACCAGCTCGCACCACTCCGCAACCAGTTCGCACCACTTCCCAACCAGTTCCCACCGCTCCTCAAGCAGTTCGCACCACTCTGCAACCAGTTCGCACCACTCGGCAACCAGTTTGCACCACTCCGCAACCAGTTGGAACCACTCCGCAACCAGTTTGCACCACTCTGCAACCACTTTGCACCACTCCGCAACCAGTTCGGACCACTCCGCAACCAGTTCGCACCACTCCGAAACGAGTTCCCACCACTCTGCAACCAGTTCGCACCACCCCGAAACCAATGCACACCACTCTTCAACCAGTTCGCACCACTCCGCAACCAGTTCGCACCACTCTGCAACCAGTTCGCACCACTCCGCAACCAGTTCGCACCACTCTGCAACCAGTTCGCACCACTCCGCAACCAGTTCGCACCACTCGGCAACCAGTTCGCACCACTCCGCAACCAATTCCCACCACTCTGCAACCAGTTCGTTCCACTCCGCAACCAGTTCGCACCACTCGGCAACCAGTTCGCACCACTCCGCAACCAATTCCCACCACTCTGCAACCAGTTCGTTCCACTCCGCAACCAGTTCGCACCACTCGGCAACCAGTTCGCACCACTCCGCAACCAATTCCCACCACTCTGCAACCAGTTCGTTCCACTCCGCAACCAGTTCGCACCACTCGGCAACCAGTTCGCACCACTCCGCAACCAATTCCCACCACTCTGCAACCAGTTCGTTCCACTCCGCAACCAGTTCGCACCACTCGGCAACCAGTTCGCACCACTCCGCAACCAATTCCCACCACTCTGCAACCAGTTCGTTCCACTCCGCAACCAGTTCGCACCACTCGGCAACCAGTTCGCACCACTCCGCAACCAATTCCCACCACTCTGCAACCAGTTCGTTCCACTCCGCAACCAGTTCGCACCACTCGGCAACCAGTTCGCACCACTCCGCAACCAATTCCCACCACTCTGCAACCAGTTCGTTCCACTCCGCAACCAGTTCGCACCACTCGGCAACCAGTTCGCACCACTCCGCAACCAATTCCCACCACTCTGCAACCAGTTCGTTCCACTCCGCAACCAGTTCGCACCACTCGGCAACCAGTTCGCACCACTCCGCAACCAATTCCCACCACTCTGCAACCAGTTCGTTCCACTCCGCAACCAGTTCGCACCACTCGGCAACCAGTTCGCACCACTCCGCAACCATTTCGCACCACTCTGCGACCGGTTCACACCACTCCCCAACCAGTTTGCACCAATCCGCAACCAGTTCGCACCACTCCGCAACCAGTTTGCACCACTCCGCAACCAGTTAACACAACTCTGCAACCAATTCGCACCACTCTGCAACCAGTTCGCACCACTTTGCAACCAGTTTGCACCACTCAGCAATGAGTTTGCATCACTCCGCAACCAGTTTGCACCACTCCGCAACCAGTTGGCACCACTCCGCAGCCAGTTCGGACCACTCCAAAACCAGTTTGCACCTGTCCGCAACCAGTTCGCACCACTCCTCAACCAGTTCGCACCACTCCGCAACCCTTTCGCACCACTCCGCAACCACTTCGCACCACTCCTCAACCAGTTTGCACCACTGATCAACCAGTTTGCACCACTTTGCAACCAGCTCGCATCACTCCGCAACCAGTTTGCACCACTCCGCAACCAGTTCGCACCACTCCGCAACCAGTTCGTACCACTCCGCAACCAGTTTGCACCACTCCGCGACCAGTTCGCACCACTCCGCAACCAGTTCGCAGCACTCCGCAACCGGTTTGCACCACTCCGCTAGCAGTTGGCACCACTCCGCAACCAGTTCGCACCACTCCCCAACCAGTTCGCACCACTCCGCAACCATTTTGCACCACTCCGCAACCATTTCGGACCACTCCGCAACCAGTTCGCACCACTCCAAAACCAGTTCCCACCACTCCGCAACCAGTTCGCACCACTCCGCAACCAATTCGCACCACTCTTCAACCAGTTTGCACCACTCCGCAACCAGTTTGCACCACTTTGCAACCAGTTCCCGCCAATTTGCAACCAGTTCGCACCACTCAGCAACCAGTTTGCACCACTCCGCAACCACTTCGCACCACTCCGCAACCAGTATGCACCACTCCGCAACCAGTTCCCACCACCCCGCAACCAGTTCGCATCACTCCGCAATCAGTTTGCACCACTCCGCAACCAGTTTGCACCACTCCGCAACCAGTTCGCACCCCTCCGCAACCAGTTTGCACCACCCCGCAATCAGATCGCACCACTCCGCAACCAGTTCGCACCACTCCGCAACCAGTTTGCACCACTCCGCAACCAGTTCGCACCCCTCCGCAACCAGTTCGCACCCCTCCGCAACCAGTTCGCACCCCTCCGCAACCAGTTCGCACCCCTCCGCAACCAGTTCGCACCCCTCCGCAACCAGTTCGCACCCCTCCGCAACCAGTTCGCACCCCTCCGCAACCAGTTCGCACCCCTCCGCAACCAGTTCGCACCCCTCCGCAACCAGTTCGCACCCCTCCGCAACCAGTTCGCACCCCTCCGCAACCAGTTCGCACCCCTCCGCAACCAGTTCGCACCCCTCCGCAACCAGTTCGCACCCCTCCGCAACCAGTTCGCACCCCTCCGCAACCAGTTCGCACCCCTCCGCAACCAGTTCGCACCCCTCCGCAACCAGTTCGCACCCCTCCGCAACCAGTTCGCACCCCTCCGCAACCAGTTCGCACCCCTCCGCAACCAGTTCGCACCCCTCCGCAACCAGTTCGCACCCCTCCGCAACCAGTTCGCACCCCTCCGCAACCAGTTCGCACCCCTCCGCAACCAGTTCGCACCCCTCCGCAACCAGTTCGCACCCCTCCGCAACCAGTTCGCACCCCTCCGCAACCAGTTCGCACCCCTCCGCAACCAGTTCGCACCCCTCCGCAACCAGTTCGCACCCCTCCGCAACCAGTTCGCACCCCTCCGCAACCAGTTCGCACCCCTCCGCAACCAGTTCGCACCCCTCCGCAACCAGTTCGCACCCCTCCGCAACCAGTTCGCACCCCTCCGCAACCAGTTCGCACCCCTCCGCAACCAGTTCGCACCCCTCCGCAACCAGTTCGCACCCCTCCGCAACCAGTTCGCACCCCTCCGCAACCAGTTCGCACCCCTCCGCAACCAGTTCGCACCCCTCCGCAACCAGTTCGCACCCCTCCGCAACCAGTTCGCACCCCTCCGCAACCAGTTCGCACCCCTCCGCAACCAGTTCGCACCCCTCCGCAACCAGTTCGCACCCCTCCGCAACCAGTTCGCACCCCTCCGCAACCAGTTCGCACCCCTCCGCAACCAGTTCGCACCCCTCCGCAACCAGTTCGCACCCCTCCGCAACCAGTTCGCACCCCTCCGCAACCAGTTCGCACCCCTCCGCAACCAGTTCGCACCCCTCCGCAACCAGTTCGCACCCCTCCGCAACCAGTTCGCACCCCTCCGCAACCAGTTCGCACCCCTCCGCAACCAGTTCGCACCCCTCCGCAACCAGTTCGCACCCCTCCGCAACCAGTTCGCACCCCTCCGCAACCAGTTCGCACCCCTCCGCAACCAGTTCGCACCCCTCCGCAACCAGTTCGCACCCCTCCGCAACCAGTTCGCACCCCTCCGCAACCAGTTCGCACCCCTCCGCAACCAGTTCGCACCCCTCCGCAACCAGTTCGCACCCCTCCGCAACCAGTTCGCACCCCTCCGCAACCAGTTCGCACCCCTCCGCAACCAGTTCGCACCCCTCCGCAACCAGTTCGCACCCCTCCGCAACCAGTTCGCACCCCTCCGCAACCAGTTCGCACCCCTCCGCAACCAGTTCGCACCCCTCCGCAACCAGTTCGCACCCCTCCGCAACCAGTTCGCACCCCTCCGCAACCAGTTCGCACCCCTCCGCAACCAGTTCGCACCCCTCCGCAACCAGTTTGCACCACTCCCCAACCAGTTCGCACCACTCCGCAACCAGTGCGCACCACTCCGCAACCAGTTCGCACCACTTTACAACCAGTTCGCACCACTCCGCAACCAGCTCGCACCACTTCGCAACCAGTTTGCACCACTCCGCAACCAGTTCGTACCACTCCGCAACCAGCTTGCACCACTCCACAACCAGTTTGCATCACTCCGCAACCAGTTTGCACCACTCCGTAACCAGTTCGCACCACTATGCAACCAGTTCGTACCATTCCACAACCCGTTCGCACCACTCGGCAACCAGTTCACACCACTCCGCAACCAGTTCGCACCACTCCGCAACCAGTTCGCACCACTCCGCAACCAGTTTGCACCACTCCAGAACCAGTTTGCACCACTCCCCAACCAACTTGTACCACTCCGCGGCCAGTTGACACCACTCCGCAACCAGTTCCCACCACTCAGCAACCAGTTCCCACCACTCCGCAACCAGTTCGCACCA
>SZWC01006014.1:5984-22078 GCA_023375785.1 Penium margaritaceum | reverse complement strand
AACCTGTTCGCACCACTCCGCAACCTGTTTGCACCACTCCCCACCAGTTGGCACCACTCCCCAACCAGTTTGCACCACTCCGCAACCAGTTCGCACCACCCCGGGAACAGTTTGTACCACTCGGAAACCAGTTCGCACCACTCCGCAACGAGTTCGCTCCACTCCGCAACCCGTTCCCACCACTCCGCGACCAGCTGTACCATCCCGCAACCAGTTCGCACCACTCCGCATTAAGTTGGCACCACTCCGCAACCATTTCGCACCCCTCCGCCACCAGATCGCACCACTCTGCAAGCAGTTCGCACCACTCCGCAGCCAGTTCGCACCACACCGCAACCAGTCACACCACTCTGCAACCAGTTTGCACCACTCCACAACCAGTTCGCACCTCTCCGCAACCAGTTTGCACCATATTGCAACCAGTTCGCACCACTCCGCAAACCGTTTGCACCACTCCGTAACCAGTTGGCACCACTTCTCAACCAGTTCGCACCACCCGCGGCCAGTTCCCACCACTCCGCAACCAGCTCGCAACACACGGCAACCAGTGGGCACCATTCCGCAACCAGTTCACACCACTCCGCAACCTGTTTGCACCACTCTGCAACCAGTTCGCACCACTCCATAACCAGTTCGCACCACTTCGCAACCAGTTCACACCTCTCCCCAACCTGTTCGCACCATTCCGTAACAAATTCGCACCACTCTGCAACTAGATTGCACCACTCTGCAACAAGTTCGCACCACTCTGCAACCGGTTTGCACACTCCGCAACCAGTTCTCACCACTCCGCAAGCAGTTCGCACCACTCCGCAACCAGATCGCATCACTCCTCAACCAGTTCGCACCACTCCGCACCAAGTTCGCATCTTTCCGCAACCAGCTCGCACCAGTCCGCAACCAGTTCGCATGACTCCGCAACCCGTTCGCACCATTCCACAACCAGTTCGCACCACTCCGCAACCAGTTTGCACCAATCGGCAACCAGTTTGCACCACTCCGCAACCAGTTGGCACCACTCCGAAACCAGTTCGCATCATTCCGCAAACTGTTCGCACCACTCTGCAGCCAGTTCCCACCACTCCGCAATCAGTTCGCACCACTCCTTAACTAGTGCGCACAACTTTGCAACCAGTTCCCACCACTCCGCAACCAGTTCGCAACACTCCGCTACCAGTTCGCACCACTCCGCAACCAGTTTGCTCCACTTCGCAACCAGTTCGCAGCACTCCGCAACCAGTTCGCACCACTCCACAACCAGTTCACATCACTCCGCAACCAGTTCGCACCACTCAGCAACCAGTTTGCACCACTCCGCATGCAGTTCGCACCACTCCGCAACCAGTTCACATCACTCCGCAACCAGTTCGCACCACTCAGCAACCAGTTTGCACCACTCCGCATGCAGTTCGCACCACTCCGTAGCCAGGTCACAACACTCCGCAACCTGTTCGCAGCACTCCTCAACCAGTTTGCACCGCTCTGCAACCAGTTGGCACCACTCCCCAACCAGTTTGCACCACTCCGCAACCAGTTCGCACCACCCGCAGCCAGTTTGCACCACTCCGCAACTAGCTCGCACCACTCCGCAAACAGTTTGTACCACTCGGCAACCAGTTCGCACCACTCCGCAACCAGTTCCCTCCACTCCGCAACCTGTTTGCACCGCTCCGCGACCAGCTAAACCACCCCGCAACCAGTTTGCACCTTTCTGCAACCAGTTTGTACCACTCCGCAACCAGTTCGTACGACTCCCCAACCAGTTCGCACCACTCCGCAGCCAGTTTGCACCCATGCGCAACCAGTTCGCATCACTCCGCAACCAGTTCGTACCACCCGCCGCCAGTTCGCACTACTCCGCAACCAGTTCCCACCACACCCCAACCAGTGCGCACCATTCTACAACCAGTTTGCACCACTGCGCAACCAGTTTGCACCACTACACAACCAGTTCGCACCACTCCATAAGCATTTCACCACTACGCAACCAGTTCGCACCACTCCGCAACCGGATCCACCACTCCCCAGCCGGTTCGCACCACTCCGCAACCAGTTTGCACCACTCCGCACCAAGTTTCCACCTCTCCGCAACCAGCTTGCACCACAACGCAACCAGTTCGCACGACTCCGCAACCAGTTCGCATCATTCCAAAACCAGATCGCACCACTCCGCAACCATTTTGCACCAATCCGCAACCAGATTCACCACTCCGCAACCAGTTGGCACTACTCCGCAACCAGTTCGCACCATTCCGCAACCTGTTTGTACCACTCCGCCACCAGTACGCATCATTCCGCAACCTGTTTGCACCACTCCGCAGCCAGTTCCCACCACTCCGCAATCAGTTCGCACCACTCCGCAACTAGTGCGCACAACCCTGCAACCAATTCCTACCACTCGCAACCAGTTCGAACCATTCCGCAACCAGTTCGCACCACTCCACAACCAGTTTGCACCAATCCGCAACCAGTTTGCTCCACATTGCAACCCGTTCCCACCACTCTGCAACCAGTTCGCACCACTCCACAAGCAGTTCACACCACTCCGCAACCAGTTTGCACCACTCAGCAACCAGTTTGCACCACTCCGCATCCAGTTCGCACCACTCCGTAACCAGTTCACACCACTCCGCAACCTGTTTGCACCTCTCCGCAACCAGTTTGCACCACTCTGCACCAGTTGGCACCACTCCCCAACCAGTTTGCACCACTCCGCAACCAGTTCGCACCACCCCGCGAACTGTTTGTACCACTCGGTAACCAGTTCGCACCACTCCGCAACCAGTTGGCTCCACTCCGCAATCCGTTTGCACCACTCCGCGACCAGCTGCACCACCCCGCAACCAGTTTGCACCTCTCTGCAACCAGTTCGTACCACCCCGCAACCTGTTTGCACCACTCTTCAACCAGTATGCACCACTTCGCAGCCTGTTTGCACCAATGCGCAACCAGTTCGCACAACTCTGCAACCAGTTCCCACCACCCGCAGCCAGTTCACACCACTCCGCAACCAGTTCCCACAACTCCCCAACCAGTGCGCACCATTCCGCAACCAGTTTGCACCAATGCGCAACCAGTTCGCACCAATCCGCAACCAGTTCGCACCACTCCATAACCAGTTCGCACCACTACGCAACCAGTTCGCACCACTCCGCAACCGGAACACACAACGCCCCAACCGGTTCGCACCACTCCACAACCAGTTTGCACCACTCCCCAACCAGCTCGCACCACTCTGCAACCTGTTCGCACCACTCTGCAACCAGTACGCACCACCCCTCAACCAGTTCGCACCACTCTGCAACCTGTTCGCACCAGTCCGCAACCAGTTCGCACCACTCCGCAACCAGTTTGCACCACTCCGCAACCAGTTCGCACCACCTGCAGCCAGTTTGCACCACTCCGCAACCAGTTCGCACCACTCCGCAACCAGTTCGCACCAATCTGCGACAATCTGCACCAATCCGCAACCAGTTCACACCTCTCCGTAACCAGTTTGCACCACTCCGCAACCCGTTCGCACCACTCCGCAACCAGTTCCCACTACTCCGCAACCAGTTCGCACCACTCTGCAACCCGTTTGCACCACTCCGCAACCAGTTCGTACCACTCCGCACCCAGTTTGCACCAATCCGCAACCAGTTCACACCTCTCCGTAACCAGTTTGCACCACTCCGCAACCCGTTCGCACCACTCCGCAACCAGTTCCCACTACTCCGCAACCAGTTCGCACCACTCTGCAACCCGTTTGCACCACTCCGCAACCAGTTCGTACCACTCCGCACCCAGTTTGCACCAATCCGCAACCAGTTCACACCTCTCCGTAACCAGTTTGCACCACTCCGCAACCCGTTCGCACCACTCCGCAACCAGTTCCCACTACTCCGCAACCAGTTCGCACCACTCTGCAACCCGTTTGCACCACTCCGCAACCAGTTCGTACCACTCCGCACCCAGTTTGCACCAATCCGCAACCAGTTCACACCTCTCCGTAACCAGTTTGCACCACTCCGCAACCCGTTCGCACCACTCCGCAACCAGTTCCCACTACTCCGCAACCAGTTCGCACCACTCTGCAACCCGTTTGCACCACTCCGCAACCAGTTCGTACCACTCCGCACCCAGTTTGCACCAATCCGCAACCAGTTCACACCTCTCCGTAACCAGTTTGCACCACTCCGCAACCCGTTCGCACCACTCCGCAACCAGTTCCCACTACTCCGCAACCAGTTCGCACCACTCTGCAACCCGTTTGCACCACTCCGCAACCAGTTCGTACCACTCCGCACCCAGTTTGCACCAATCCGCAACCAGTTCACACCTCTCCGTAACCAGTTTGCACCACTCCGCAACCCGTTCGCACCACTCCGCAACCAGTTCCCACTACTCCGCAACCAGTTCGCACCACTCTGCAACCCGTTTGCACCACTCCGCAACCAGTTCGTACCACTCCGCACCCAGTTTGCACCAATCCGCAACCAGTTCACACCTCTCCGTAACCAGTTTGCACCACTCCGCAACCCGTTCGCACCACTCCGCAACCAGTTCCCACTACTCCGCAACCAGTTCGCACCACTCTGCAACCAGTTTGCCCAACTGCATAACCAGTTCGGACCACTCCGCAACCAGTTTGCACCACTCAGCAACCAGTTCGCACCCCTCCGCAACCAGTTCGCACCACGCCGCAACCCGTTCTCACCACTCCACAACCAGTTCGTACCACTCCGCACCCAGTTTGTACCAATCCGCAACGAGCTCGCACCACTCCGCAACCAGTTTGCACCACTCCGCAACCAGTGTGCACCACTCAGCAACCAGTTTGCACCACTCCGCAACAAATTCGCACCACTCCGCAACCATTTCGCACCATTCTGCATCAAGTTCGTACCACTCCGCATCCAGTTCGCACCACTCCGCAACCAGTTTGCACCACTCTGCAACCAGTTCGCACCACCCCGCAACCAATTGGCACCACTTTGCAATCAGTTCAAACCACTCCGCAACCAGTTCGCACCTTTCTGAAACCAGTTCGCACCTTTCTGAAACCAGTTCCCATCACTCCGCAACCAGTTCGCACCACTCCACAACCTGTTCCCACCACTCCGCAACCCGTTTGTACCACTCCGCAACCAGTTCGCACCAGTCCGCAACCAGTTCGCATCACTCTGCAACCAGTTTGCACCACTCCGCAACCAGTTTGCACCACTCCGCGACCTGTTTGCACCACTCCGCAACCAGTGCGCACCTCTGTGCAGCCAGTTTGTACCAATCCACAGCGAGTTGTACCACTCCGCAACCAGTTTGCACCACTCAACAACCAGTTCACACCACTTTGCAACCAGTTCACACCACTCGGCAACCAGTTCCCACCACTCCGCAACCAGTTCACACCACTTTGCAACCAGTTCACACCACTCGGCAACCAGTTCCCACCACTCCACAACCAGTTCGCACCACTCCGCAACCAGTTCGCACCTGTCCCTAACCAGTTTGCACAACTACGCATCCAGTTCGCACCTTTCCGTAACCAGTTCACACCACTCCGCAACCTGTTCGCACCACTCCGCAACCAGTTCACACCACTCCGCAACGAGTTCCCACCACTCCCCAGCCAGTTCGCACCACTCCGGAACCTATTCGCACCACTCCGCAACCAGTTCGCACCACTCCGCAACCATTTTGCACCACTCCGCAACGAGTCCTTACCACTCTACAACCAGTTTGTACCACTCCGTAACCAGTTCACACCACTCCACAACCAGTTCGCACCACTCCCCAACCCGTTTGCATCACTCCGCAACCAGTTCCCACCACTCCGCATCCAGTTTGCACCACTCCGCAACCAATTGGCACCACTCCGCAACCCGTTCACACCACTCCGCAACCAGTTAGCACCAGTCCGCAAGCAGTTCGCATCACTCCGCAACCAGTTTGCAGCACTCGGCAACGAGTTCGCACCACTCCGCGACCTGTTTGCACCACTCCGCAACCAGTGCGCACCTCTCTACAACCAGTTCGCACCACTCCACATCGCGCTGTACCACTCCACAACCTGTTTTCACCACTCAACAACCAGTTCGCACCACCCGCAGCCAGTTCGCAGCACTTCCCAACCCGTTTGCACCACTCGGCAACCAGTTTGCACCACTTTGCAACCAGTTCACACCACTCGGCAACCAGTCCGCACCACTCCACAACAAGTGCGCACCACTCTGCAACCAGTTCGTACCAGTCCGCAACCAGTTTGCACCACTCCGCAACCAGTTTGCACCACTCTGCAACCTGTTCGCACCACCCCGCAACCAATTGGCACCACTTTGCAATCAGTTCAAACCACTCCGCAACCAGGTCCCACTTTTCTGAAACCAGTTTGCACCTTTCTGAAACCAGTTCCCATCACTCCGCAACCAGTTTGTACCACTCCGCAGCCTGTTCCCACCACTCCGCAACCCGTTTGCACCACTCCGCAACCAGTTCGCACCAGTCCGCAACCAGTTCGCATCACTCTGCAACCAGTTTGCACCACTCCGCAACCCGTTCGCACCATTCCGCGACCTGTTTGCACCACTCCGCAACCAGTGCGCACCTCTCTGCAGCCAGTTTGTACCAATCCACAGCGAGTTGTACCACTCCGCAACCAGTTTGCACCACTCAACAACCAGTTCACACCACTTTGCAACCAGTTCACACCACTCGGCAACCAGTTCGCACCACTCCACAACCAGTTCGCACCAATCCGCAACCAGTTCGCACCTGTCCCTAACCAGTTTGCACCACTCCGCATCCAGTTCGCACCTTTCCGCAACCAGTTCACACCACTCCGCAACCAGTTCCCACCACTCCCCAGCCAGTTCGCACCACTCCGGAACCTATTCGCACCACTCCGCAACCAATTCGCACCACTCTGCAACCATTTTGCACCACTCCGCAACTAGTTCTTACCACTCTACAACCAGTTTGTACCATACCGTAACACATTCACACCACTCCACAACCAGTTCGCACCACTCCCCAACACGTTTGCACCACTCCGCAACCAGTTCGCACCACTCCGCATCCACTTTGCACCACTCGCAACCAATTGGCACCACTCTGCAACCCGTTCACACCACTCCGCAACCAGTTAGCACCAGTCCGCAAGCAGTTCGCATCACTCCGCAACCAGTTTGCAGCACACGGTAACGATTTCGCACCACTCCGCGACCTGTTTGCACCACTCCGCAGCCAGTGCGCACCTCTCTACAACCAGTTCGCACCACTCCACAGCGCGCTGTACCACTCCACAACCAGTTTGCACCACTCAACAACCAGTTCGCACCACCCGCAGCAAGTTTGCAGCACTCCCCAACAAGTTTGCACTACTCCGCAACCAGTTCGCACCACTTTGCAACCAGCTTACACCAATCGGCAACCAGTCCGCACCACTCCACAACCAGTGCGCACCACTCCGCAACCAGTTCGCACCAGTCCGCAACCAGTTTGCACCACTCCGCATTCAGTTCGCACCATTCTGCAACCAGTTCTTACCACTCGGCAGCCTTTTCGCACCACTCCGCAACCAGTTTGCACCACTCTGCAACCAGTTCGCACCACCCCGCAACCAATTGGCACCACCTTGCAATCAGTTCACACCACTCCGCAACCAGTTTGCACCACTCCGCATTCAGTTCGCACCATTCTGCAACCAGTTCTTACCACTCGGCAGCCTTTTCGCACCACTCCGCAACCAGTTTGCACCACTCTGCAACCAGTTCGCACCACCCCGCAACCAATTGGCACCACCTTGCAATCAGTTCAAACCACTCCGCAACCAGTTCACACCTTTCTGAAACCAGTTCGCACCTTTCTGAAACCAGTTCCCATCACT
Organism: Penium margaritaceum; assembly: GCA_023375785.1. Taxonomy (NCBI): domain Eukaryota; kingdom Viridiplantae; phylum Streptophyta; class Zygnematophyceae; order Desmidiales; family Peniaceae; genus Penium; species Penium margaritaceum. The sequence continues at coordinate 14,211 of SZWC01006014.1, read as the reverse complement.
CGGCAACCAGTTCGCACCACTCTGCAACCTGTTCCCACTACTCCGCAACCCGTTTTCACCACTCCGCAACCAGTTCCCACCAGTCCGCAACCAGTTTGCATCACTCTGCAACCAGTTTGCACCACTCCGCAACCCGTTCGCACCACTCCGCGACCTGTTTGCACCACTCCACAACCAGTGCGCACCTCTCTGCAGGCAGTTTGTACCAATCCACAGTGAGTTGTACCACTCCACAACCAGTTTGCACCACTCAACAAGCAGTTCACACCACTTTGCAACCAGTTCACACCACTCGGCAACCAGTTCGCACCACTCCACAACCAGTTCGCACCACTCCGCAACCAGTTCGCACCTGTCCCTAACCAGTTTGCACCACTCCGCATCCAGTTCCCACCTTTCCGTAACCAGTTCACACCACTCCGCAACCTGTTCGCACCACTCCGCAACCAGTTCACACCACTCTGCAACCAGTTCCCACCACTCCCCAGCCAGTTCGCACCACTCCGGAACCTATTCGCACCACTCCGCAACCAGTTCGCACCACTCCGCAACCATTTTGCACCACTCCGCAACTAGTTCTTACCACTCTACAACCAGTTTGTACCATTCCGTAACAAATTCACACCACTCCAGAACCAGTTCGCACCACTCCCCAATACGTTTGCACCACTCCGCAACCAGTTCGCACCACTCCACATCTAGTTTGCACCACTCTGCAACCAATTGGCACCACTCTGCAACCCGATCACACCACTCCGCAACCAGTTAGCACCAGTCCGCAAGCAGTTCGCATCACCCCGCAACCAGTTTACAGCACTCGGCAACGCGTTTGCACCACTCCGCGACCTGTTTGCACCACTCCGCAACCAGTGCGCACCTCTCTACAACCAGTTCGCACCACTCCACAGCGCGCTGTACCACTCCACAACCAGTTTGCACAAGTCAACAACCACTTCGCACCACCCACAGACAGTTCGCAGCACTCCCCAACAAGTTTGCACTACTCCGCAACCAGTTCGCACCACTTTGCAACCAGCTCACACCACTCGGCAACCAGTCCCCACCACTCCACAACCAGTGCCCACCACTCCGCAACCAGTTCGCACCAGTCCACAACCAGTTTGCACCACTCCGCAGCCAGTTCGCACCACTCCGCAACCAGTTTGCACCACTCCACAACCAGTTTGCACCACTCCGCAACCCGTTTGCACCACTCCGCAACCAGTTTGCACCACTCCGCAGCCAGTTCGCACCACTCCGCAACCAGTTTGCACCACTCCACAACCAGTTTGCACCACTCCGCAACCCGTTTGCACCACTCCGCAACCAGTCTGCACCACTCCGCACCCCGTTCTCACCTCTCCACAACCAGTTCGTACCACTCCGCAACCAGTCTGTACCAATCCGCAACGAGCGCGCACCACCCTGCAGCCAGTTTGCACCACTCCGCAACCAGTCTGCACCAGTCGGCAACCAGTTTGCACCACTCCGGAACCAGTTCGCACCACTGCGCGACCTGTTTGCACCACTCCGCAACCAGTGCGCACCTCTCTTCAGCCAGTTTGTACCAATCCACAGCGAGTTGTACCTCTCCGCAACCAGTTTGCACCACTCAACAACCAGTTCACACCCTTTTGCAACCAGTTCACACCACTCGGCAACGAGTTCGCACCACTCCACAACCAGTTCGCACCACTCCACAACCAGATCGCACCTGCCCGCAACCAGTTTGCACCACTCCGCATCCAGTTCGCACCTTTCCGCAACCAGTTCACACCACTCCGCAACCTGTTCGCACCACTCCGCACTCAGTTCACACCACTCCGCAACGAGTTCCCACCACTCCCCAGCCAGTTCGCACCACTCCGGAACCTATTCGCACCACTCCGCAACCAGTTCGCACCACTCCGCAACCATTTTGCACCACTCCACAACGAGTTCTTACCACTCTACAACCAGTTCGCACCACTCCCCAACACGTTTGCACCACTCCGCAACTAGTTCGCACCAGTCCGCATCCAGTTTGCACCACTCCGCAAGCAATTTGCACCACTCTGCAACCCGTTCACACCACTCCGCAACCAGTTAGCACCAGTCCGCAAGCACTTCGCATCACTCCGCAACCAGTTTGCAGCACTCGGCAACGAGTTCGCACCACTCCGCGACCTGTTTGCACCACTCTGCAACCAGTGCGCACCTCTCTACAACCAGTTCCCACCACTCCACAGCGCGCTGTACCACTCCATGACCAGTTTTCACCACTCAACAACCAGTTCGCACCACCCGCAGCCAGTTCGCAGCACTCCCCAACCGGTTTGCACCACTCGGCAACCAGTTTGCACCACTTTGCAACCAGTTCACACCACTCAGCAACCCGTCCGCACCACTCCACAACAAGTGCGCACCACTCCGCAACCAGTTCGTACCAGTCCGCAACCAGTTTGCACCAATCCGCATCCAGTTCGCACCACCCCGTAACCAGTTGGCACCACTCCTCAACCTGTTCGCACCACTCTGCAACCAGTTCGCACCACTCCGCATCCAGTTCCCACCACTTCCCAACCAGTTCACACCACTCCGGCACCTGTTGGCACCACTCCGCAACCAGTTCACACCACTCCGCAACCATTTTGCACCACTCCGCAACGAGTTCTTACCAGTCCGCAACCAGTTTGTACCACTCCGTAACCAGTTCACACCACTCCGCAACCAGTTCGCACCACTCCCCAACAAGTTTGCACCACTCCACAACCAGTTCGCACCACTCCGCATCCAGTTCACACCACTCTGTACCCAATTTGCTCCCTTCTGCAACCTGTTACCACCACTCCGCAACCAGTTTGCACCACTCCGCAACCAGTTTGCACCACTCCGCGACCAGTTCGCATCACTCCGTAACCAGTTTGCACCACTCCGCAACCAGTTTGCACCACTCCGCATCCTGTTCGCAATACTCCGCAACCTGTTTGCACCACTCCGCAGCCTGCTGGCACCACTCCGCAACCGGTTTGCATCATTCCGCAGCTTGCTTGCACCACTCCGCAACCAGTTGGCACCACGCCCCAACCTGCTCGCACCACTCCACAACCTGTTTGCACCAATCCGCAACCAGTTCGCACCACTCCGCAACCTGTTCGTACCACTCTGCAACTTGTTCGTACCACTCCACAACCTGTTGACACCACTCCGCAACCAGTTCGCACCATTGCGCATCCAGTTCACACCACTGCGACACCCGTGCACACCAATCCGCAACCAGTTCGCACTACTCCGCAATTTGTTCGCACCACTCTGCAAAGAGTTTGCACCAATCCACATCCAAATCGAACCACTCCGCAACCAGTTGGCACCACTCCGCAACCAGTTTGCACCACCCTGCAACCAGTTCACACCAATCCGCAACCAGTTTGCACTACTCCGCAACCAGTTTGCACCACTCCGCAACCAGTTTGCACCACTCCGCAACCAGTTCACACCACTCCGCGACCAGTTGGCACCACTCCGCACACAGTTCGAGCCACTCCGCAGCCACTTCGCACCATTCCGCAACCAGTTTGCACCATTCTGCAACCAGTTCGCACAACTCCGCAACAAGTTTGAACCACTCCGCAACCAGTTCCCACCACTCCGCAACCAGTTCAAACCACTCGGCAACCAGTTCGCACCAATCCGCAACCAGTTCGCACCACTCCGCAACCAGTTTGCACCACTCCACAACTAGTTCCCGCCATTCCGCAACCAGTTCGCACCACTCCGCAACCAGTTCGCACCACTCCGCAACCTGTTTGCACCACTCCACAACTAGTTCCCACCACTCCGCAACCAGTTCACGCCACTTCGCAACCAGTTTGCACCACTCCGCAACCAGTTCGCACCACTCCACAACCAGTTCGCACCACAGACAACCCGTTCACACCACTCCGCAAACAGTTTGCCCCACTCTGCAACCAGTTCGCACCACTCCGCAAACAGTTCGCACCGCTCCACAACCAAATCCCACCACACCGCAACCAGTTCGCACCACTGCGCAACCAGTTCGCACCACTCCGCAACCAGTTCGCACCACTCGGCAACACGTTCGCACCACTCCGCAACCAGTTTGCACCACTCCACAACTAGTTCCCACCACTCCGCAACCAGTTCACGCCACTTCGCAACCAGTTTGCACCACTCCGCAACCAGTTCGCACCACTCCACAACCAGTTCGCACCACAGACAACCCGTTCACACCACTCCGCAAACAGTTTGCCCCACTCTGCAACCAGTTCGCACCACTCCGCAAACAGTTCGCACCGCTCCACAACCAAATCCCACCACACCGCAACCAGTTCGCACCACTGCGCAACCAGTTCGCACCACTCCGCAACCAGTTCGCACCACTCGGCAACACGTTCGCACCACTCCGCAACCAGTTTGCACCACTCCACAACTAGTTCCCACCACTCCGCAACCAGTTCACGCCACTTCGCAACCAGTTTGCACCACTCCGCAACCAGTTCGCACCACTCCACAACCAGTTCGCACCACAGACAACCCGTTCACACCACTCCGCAAACAGTTTGCCCCACTCTGCAACCAGTTCGCACCACTCCGCAAACAGTTCGCACCGCTCCACAACCAAATCCCACCACACCGCAACCAGTTCGCACCACTGCGCAACCAGTTCGCACCACTCCGCAACCAGTTCGCACCACTCGGCAACACGTTCGCACCACTCCGCAACCAGTTTGCACCACTCCACAACTAGTTCCCACCACTCCGCAACCAGTTCACGCCACTTCGCAACCAGTTTGCACCACTCCGCAACCAGTTCGCACCACTCCACAACCAGTTCGCACCACACCGCAACCAGTTCGCACCACTCCGCAACCAGTTTGCTCCACTCGGCAACACGTTCGCACCACTCCACAACCAGTTTGCACCACTCCGCAACAAGGTCGCACCACTCCGCAACCAGTTCGCACCACTCCGCAACCAGTTTGCACCAATCCACAGCCAGTTCGCACCACTGTGCAACCAGTTCGCACCACTCCGCAGCCAGTTCGCATCACTCCGTTACCAGTTTTCACCATGCACCAACCAGTTTGCACCACTCCACAACCTGTTTGCACGACTCCACCACGAGCTCCCACAACACCGCAACCTGTTCCCACCACTCAGCAACCTGTTTGCACCACTCCACAACCAGTTCGCACCAGTCCGCAACAAGTTTGCACCATTCCGCAACCAGTTCGCGCCACTCTGCAGCCAGTTCGCACCACTCTGCAACCAGTTCGCACCACTCGGCAGCCAGTTTGCACCACTCCGCAACCAGTTTGCAACACTCCGCAATAAGTTTGCACCACTCCGAAACCAGTTTGCACTGCTCCACAACCAGTTTGCACAACTCTGCAACCAGTACGCACCACTCGGCAGCCATGTTGCACCACTCCCTAACCAGTTCGCAACTCTCCGCAGCCAGCTCGCACCAATCCGCAACCAGTTCGCACCGCTCCGCAACATGTTCGCACCACTCCGCAACCAGTTCGCACCAGTCCGCAACCAGTTGGAACCACTCCGGAACCAGTTCACACCACTATGCAACTAGTTCGCATCACTCCGCAACCGGTTTGCACCACTTCGCAACCAGTTCACACCACTCTGCAACCAGTTCACACCACTCCACAACCAGTATGCACCACTCCGCAACCAGTTCACACCAGTCCGCAACCAGTTTTCACCACTCCGCATCCAATTCGCACCACTCCGTAAGCAGTTCGCACCAGTCCGCAACCTGTTTGCACCACTCCGCAACCAGTTCCCACTACTCCGCAACCAGTTCCAACCACTCTCCAATCCGTTTGCACCACTCCGCAACGTGTTCGCACCGCTCCGCAACCAGTTGGCACCACTCTGCATCCATTTTGCACCACTCCGCCACGAGTTTGCACCATTCGCAACCAATTTGCACCACACCGCAACCTGTTCGCACCACTCCTCAACCAGCTTGCACCAATCCGCAACCAGTTCGTACCACTCCGCAACACGTTTGCACAACTCCGAAACCAGTTTGCACCACTCTGCACCCAGTTCGCACCACTCCATAACCAATTTGCATCCTTCTGCAGCCTGTTCCCACCACTCCGCAACCAGTTCGCACCATTCCAAAACCAGTTCGCACCACACCACAACTAGTTTGCATCACTCCACAAGCAGTTTGCACCAGTCCGCAACCAGTTCGCACCACTCGGCAACCTGTTCCCACCACTCCGCAACCAGTTCCCAGCACTCCGCAGCCAGTTTGCACCACTCCACAACCCGTTCGCACCACTCTGCAACCAGTTCGCACCACTCGGCAACCAGTTCGCACAACGCCCCAACCAGTTCGCACCACTCCACAACCTGTTTGCACCACTCCGCAACGAGTTTGCACCTCTCCGCAACCCGTTCGCACCACTATTTAACCTGTTCGCACCACTCGACAACCAGTTGACACCACTCTTCAACCCGTTTGCACCACTCCGCAACCAGTTCGCACCACTCTGCAAGCAGTTTGCACTATTCCGCAACCAGTTCGGACCACTCCGCAACCAGTTCGCACCACTCCGCAACCAGATCGCACCACTCTGCAACCAGTTCGCACCACTCCGCAACCAGTTCGCACCACTCTGCAACCCGTTCGCACCACTCCGCAACCTGTTCGCACCACTTCGCAACCTGTTCGCACCACTCCGCAGCCCGTTCGCACCACTCCGCAACCTGTTCGCACCACTTCGCAACCTGTTCGCACCACTCCGCAGCCCGTTCGCACCACTCCGCAACCTGTTCGCACCACTTCGCAACCTGTTCGCACCACTCCGCAGCCCGTTCGCACCACTCCGCAACCTGTTCGCACAACCACAACCAGTTTGCACTGCTCTGCAACCAGTTCGCACCACTCCGCAACCAGTTCGCACCACTCCGCAACCAGTTCGCACCACTTGGCAACCAGTTCACACCACTCCGCAACCAGGTCGCACCACTCCGCAACCCGCTCGCACCACTCCGCAACCAGTTCGCACCACTCGGCAGCCAGTTTGCATGACTGTGCAACGAGTTCGCACCACTCCGCAACCAGTTTGCATCACTCCGCAACCAGTTCGCACCATGCCCTAACCAGTTTGCACCAGTCCACAACCTCTTTACACCATACGGCAACGAGTGTGCACCACTCCGCAACCTGTTCGCACCACTCCGCAACCCATTAGCTCCACTCCACAACCAGTTCGCACCACTCCGTAACCAGTTCCCACCACTCCGCAATCCGTTGGCACCACTCCACAACCCATTCGCACCACTCCACAACAGGTTTGCACAACTTCGCAACCCGTTCACACCACTCCGCAACCCGTTCGCACCACTCCGCAACCTGGTCCCACCACTCCGCAACCTGTTCGCATCACGCCCCAACCAGTTCGCACCGCTCCCTACCAGTTTGCATCACTCCGCAACCAGTTCGCACCACTCCGCAACCAGTTTGCACCACTCCGCAACCCGTTTGCACCATTCGGCAACTAGTTCACACCACTCCGCAACTAGTTCGCACCAGACCGAAACCAGTTCGCACCACTCCAAACCCTGTTCGCACCACTCTGCAACCAGTTCGCACCACTTGGCAGCAAGTTTGCATAATTCCGCAACCACTTTGCAACACTTCGCACTTAGTTTGCACCACTCCGCAAGCAGTTTACACCGCTCCACACCCATTTCTCACCACTCTACAACCAGTTCGCACCCCTCGGCAGCCAGTTTGCACAAATCTGCAACCAGTTTGCAACTCTCCACAGCCAGTTTGCACCACTCCAATACCATTTCACACCGCTCCGCAACCAGTTCGCACCACTCCGCAACCAGTTTGCACCTCTCCGCAACCAGATTGCACCACTCCACAACCAGTTCACACAACTCGGCAACCAGTTCGCACCACTCTGCAACCTGTTCGCACCACTTCGCAACCAGTTCACACCACTCCGCACCGAGTTCGCACCACTCCACAACCAGTTCGCCCCACTCCGCAACCAGTTCGTACGAGTCTGCAAACAGTTTGCACCACTTTGCATCCGATTCGCACCACTCCGTAACCAGTTCGCACCACTCCGCAACCCGTTCGCACCACTCCGCAACCAGTTTGCACTACTCCGCAACCAGTTCCCACCACTCCCCAACCATTTGCACCACTCCGCAACCTGTTCGCACCACTCCGCAACCT
>SZWC01006013.1:73568-96010 GCA_023375785.1 Penium margaritaceum | reverse complement strand
TCTTTTCAGGGTAGATTAGAAAGAACATGCTATATCTATATCTATATCCATATCTATTCCTACATCTAGATATACATCAAAAAATATATCCATATCTATATCTATATCTATATCTATATCTATACCTATATCTATATCTATATCTATATCTATATCTATATCTATATCTATATCTATATCTATATCTATATCTATATCTATATCTATATCTATATCTATATCGATATCTATATCTATATTTATAAATATATCTATTATTATGTATAAATGTTCGCCAATTCCTATATATACATACATATTTACACATATCTTACAACTAGATGTGTACTTACTTCTTTTTCATGATCCACATATGCATGTATGCCATTACTTATACTTATGCATTGATATCTCTATGTATGTATGTATGCATTGAAGACATACATTATATATGTAGACACATAACATGGGTTTTTGTTTATAGAATTGATTGTTTATGTTTTTCTTCCTAGATGTTAAACTTAGATCGATCGAAAAAAAGTGTATTTGGTTTCCATCTTCCATGTACTTTCATGTTTTTGTGAGCATATCCCTATGTTGTCAATTGGTTTTCATCCCACGTCTTAGCTGTATGTTCAAACACCCTTGAAAATTTTGTGCTGTCTGAAAACTAAGGTCACGGCCATTAGCACTGGATAAACTATGGGGAAGTTTTGGAAACTAATTTTCCGAATATGAATGAAGATGGCTGGAACTCGTGGGAAACTAGGACTCTATCGTCGCGGCAGCTAGTAAAAGGATGATAACAGGTTTTCGGGCTACAAAAGCACAAAGTTCCAGGCTTGGAAGTGTGCGACGAAGTTCTGCGATGAGTGCGTGTGACTTTGCCCGATGGTGGGGTCTGTTTCGCAAAAAACGTCAGGGATTTGCAGTCAAAGATAGCGGACAATGATGATTTCTTCAAATCAAGTGACCTCCCGGTTGAAGTGGACAGCCTCCGAGTCCTGCCTAGTCCTTCGATGTGTTTTTTCGGTCGCGAATCGATGTCCGTTTGTGCGAAGCGATGCGAAACGGATTTTCTTGTCGTCTTGCGAAACGGACAACGATGAGCGAGTGCGATGAAAAAGTGGGTGAGTGGGCTCGGTTTCACTAACTTTTGGTACACGAAATTACCGCGAAGTACGAATGATGATGTCAGCAAAAGAGCGGGCNTAGTAAAAGGATGATAACAGGTTTTCGGGCTACAAAAGCACAAAGTTCCAGGCTTGGAAGTGTGCGACGAAGTTCTGCGATGAGTGCGTGTGACTTTGCGATATGGTGGGGTCTGTTTCGCAAAAGACGTCAGGGCAGGCAGTCAAAGATAGCGGACAATGATGATTTCTTCAAATCAAGTGACCTCCCGGTTGAAGTGGACAGCCTCCGAGTCCTGCCTAGTCCTTCGATGTGTTTTTTCGGTCGCGAATCGATGTCCGTTTGTGCGAAGCGATGCGAAACGGATTTTCTTGTCGTCTTGCGAAACGGACAACGATGAGCGAGTGCGATGAGAAAGTGGGTGAGTGGGCTCGGTTTCACTAAAACTTGGTACACGAAATTACCGCGAAGCACGAGTAATGATGTCAGCAAAGGAGCGGCCGGGATTCTCATTCCCACCCACCCCTTGCCAGCCGTGGCCTTGGTGCATCCTGAATCAGGAGATGAACGAAGGTTCGAATAGTCCAAGCCAGGCTTCTCTGCACCTTACCTGAGTGTTTCTTAACATTTTGTGCAAAATGTCAACATTGATTGCACTCCTTAACAGTAGCCGCATAGTGTCACATCCGTATCCGGGCGGCAATCTCGTCCAGAAGGTTTTATTGCACGCGATTACTTGGTACACAGCTTTGCGAAACACTCGATACCCAGTACAAGGGAAAACATCTCAAAACATCAGGCACCGGACAGTGGCGGGCAGTGACCATGTGAAACTTGGCTTGAACCGGGAGTTGCATCCACATTTCCGGTAGCTTTTTAACACATTTTAGCTCAACCACGCATATCGATGGCATTTTCCAGTAGCAATACTGCGTACATAGAGCATTGAGGACCCATCGCTGGTGGGCCGATCGCAGCCGTCGACTGAAATCGATCTAAAAGCTTTTCTCGTCACCTTCGTTCGGACACTTGACCACTGGAGCTTCGTGAGGATGTCTCTCGGAGGCGAATTGGCAGTTGACTTAGAAGCTGGTTTTCAGCGCGGCTGTTCAACGAGGCTCCAAAGTGGATGTGGTTGATTGAGGTGGGCAGATTGCTTTCACAACTTCCAGGCCACGGCATTCGATTGACGTTTCGGGGAATGCTGAAGTGTGATGTCATTTGGTTGTTTGTTTAGAAGTAACTGCGCACTCACCAACTTCCAACGCGCCAGCTACAAGACCGATAAGGTCCTCAATGCCGAGTTGGGACTGCTTACATCGTTTGCTCAGACAAGACACTCGAGACATCAGTGTCAACCTTGACCTCGTCTAAACATTCAGAATCATCTCAAGAAGGTCGAAGTGCACCGACGATCTTGGCCGTCAATACCTAAAGTGACGATGGATGCGCTGTTGGCGGGCATATTTACTGTCAGACCTGTCAGTGAGTGTCTGTGCAAAACAGTTCTACTGATCATCTCATTGGTAAGGGACGATACATTCCTTCATCGTCTTGTTCGAAAGGGATAGACAGCGGCATGGAGCCACTTGAAACGCGCACCGCGTTTCAGATAGCCTTCAGTATCAGCTGCCGGCCCTGGCAGCGCAGGAGTGAGCCTGCGTGGGACAGTTCACTCATATGATGACATCAGCATTCGAGAAGTTGGCTGGCAGATGTTTCCGGGCTGCATAATTCGCCCAACGGACCTATGCAGACTGGCGGGCAGATAACAAGACGATGGCAGGAACCTGTTTAGACATCTCATATCTGACAAATGTTGAGGACATCTTTCTGATCTCCGATATAGACTGTTTTCGGAACCGCATGGATACATAAGACCATGACCGTCAGTGGAAACGCGAATTTATTAATGACTCTCCTCCACCTCTACAACAAAATCCTCAAAATTCCCTCCTCCCATCCCTCATTCACTGTATCAATCACGACCCTACTCCTTAGAAAGGCAAGAAAGATATTGTCGCCCATAAAGACCTATCACTTTGCTAGATTAAATGAAAAACCTACAAAAGACCTATCTATCTGCTAAATTGAATCTCTACCAATGTGGAATATAAAAACATCACAAACCTTTTTGCAACACAACTTAACATAGCCCTACCATACATCATCCATCAAGATCAAACATGCTTTGTCCAAGGCCGTTGCATACAGCACACACTCTATTAGCTGCACGTCCTCCAACACCAGGCTATCCACAGCAACAAGCAACTATACTTTCTAGGAGCCAATCTTAAAATAAAGCATGACACCATAAGTCGCCCATGCATTATGCATGCCTTGCTCCACCTGGTTATACCTCTCAATATCATGATATGGGTCAAACTACTCATCAATGGGAATCTTTCCCACCCAATCACTCTTCAATCAGGCGTCCACCAAGGATGATGTCTCGCTCCCCTCATCTTTGTGTGTGGATTCCATCGTGGCATACTTATGATCTACATTGACTTTCCTCAAGATCATTCAATTTGCGGAAGCTCCCCGTCGAGGGAAGGAGCGATGACGGCAGTGACTTGTAGTTTGTCGTCCTTCGTACAAACCTTCACCTCCTGTGAGGTGCGCGGCACGTACGTGTAGCGAGGTGCCAGTACCAACTAGACATCTATGTGTCTGCGTTCACCACGAATACATTGTCCATGCGGTTCAAAGTGATGAGGAAGGCAGCGCGCTTCCACATGTTTTCCGCACGAGCCTCCCAATCAGCTGGAGGTTTTTGTGCAACAGTGGTCCCGCACCGCCATGCCCACTACATCTCCTTTGCCATGAATTTGCGACACCAGCTCCGACAAAACACTTCGTCAACAGGCTTCCCTTCAATGTTCTTCATGCCATGCTCTTTCAGGACCGCGTGCACTTTTTCACAAATTGTCAGGATCAACGGTGGCACTCTTGCCTCCCGCATGCGTTCGAGAGGGCGGAGGACCTCGTTTGAGCTCGGGATGTTAGGCAAAGTAGGCTTTACGTCCACGGCTGCCCTATACACATGATGACTTCTTTGCGGCTTCCTCGATTGGTGCTGTCAGAGAATTGGACAGAGTGGGAATGTAGATGGAGTGGAGGCGCTGAGTACCGGGCTCGTACCAACGACAGATGGTGGACGGTGCAAGCTTCTCATAGATCGACGATTGATGAGGAAGCATGTAGTGTACATGAAGATGGTGGATGGCTTTCACCACACTATAGGTGCGCACCACTGTAGCGTGGATTATGGGTACATGATTCAGGCCGTACCAATCCATGTACCACCTACGTTTAGATGCAATGTCCTTTGATGACGATGGCTCCTGTTGCGTTGGTGCTGGCGGGAGTTGGAGCGCGTCACTGATGGCATCAGCAACAATGGCGGCCTCGTCTACCACCGTGTCGTCGTTTCGCTCCTTGATGAGCGCTTCAAGAACTGCACCCTCTATCGCAGCACATCGTTCATCCAGATCACCAGTTGATGCAACATCGGCTGAGCTTGTATCAGCTGAAAAACTAGCAGCTGCACTGCTGCCAGTTGGAGACTCCTCGGCGGACACATGTCTGGCAGAAGCACTTTCTACTGACACATCAACAGGTGCTTCCTCTTCATCGTCAGAGAAGACCACCTGCCTTCCCTTACGTCGCGGCAAGCATTTGTGAATGCTCTCGCAGGGACTTGTATGGTCTTCCACGGTCGTGGGCACTGTTGACGTGGGAGGTGCGACAAAAGGTGGAAGTACGAGAGGATGCTTCCTTGGACGTCCAGGTCCTCGACGCGTTCTCACGGGGGCGACCGGCTTTGGTGCTGCCAGGGCATGTGCGACGCGCTCACGGTGCTCTTTGGGAGATATCTTGTCAGAGAATGAAGTCAATGTTGCCATGGTTTTGGGAATTGGCTGCATGGTGTCCACCATGCGAGCGCAACGTTCCTATCGAATGATGATTGGCGACACGGAGGGGACAGCGACACGGTTTCCTTCTACGGTTTGACTTCATGACAAACCGGCACAAGTATGCACATCGTCAAGGATTGACGAAATCCATCAACGCATACCTGACGTGTCTAACCATATCGGCGGAAGCAGGGGGGACGAAATCTAGAGTCCAACGGACAACGCGCATCAGTGGACCGTTGTTGGAATTCCGTTCCTACTTTTGAATTTGAATGTCACCGAGCGTTGCACGCCCGGACCTGAACACACTGCATGGGAAGATTTGTTTTGTTGCACAAACAAAATAGAGACTCCATGCCGAACCAATTTCACTCAAATAATGTTCGATAAATTAATCCAAAGGCAAAACAAATGAAGGCTTCACCCTGAAAAACATTTTTGAGGGCGAAATCAAAAGGCAGTACGGTACTTGATTCCTTGCCTGAAGGTTGCAACGCCTCAATGGTCAAGGCCGGTGGCCTCAAGCCTGCTTCCTCGTCCTCCCATCATCATTCATGGTTAATCACCTAGAATACATACACTCTCCATACAGTGTACATGTCAAATGTCTACCTTTAGAAATTTTGTGGTACCTTCATGGAAGTTATGTAACAGGTTACTTTACTGCGTATGTCCATACATAGAAGCATGTATCATTATGCTTCAGAACGTGAACGCTGTTGGAAGTATTGCAATTATAAATCTAAACGTCGGGAAAAAAACCATTATGTGTTTTCCAAAAATCCATTTACGGTTCGCTTACACAAACATACATTTGTCCTTGGATCCTAAAAGTGCTACCATTACATTGACTTACTGTGCCTATTCTTGGGTGCACAAATCAACAAAGACACAATCGACATGACGTTACACTCCATGGTTGACGGTTTTGTTTTTTGCTTGCCCGGGCTTTTGGCAAGCTGCGGTAACAGAGCCAAGCAGGTTCCCTTCTAACGTAGGGGGCGAGTTTGTACCCCCTCCCCCCACTCAAAAGACAAGCACACATAAAATCAGGTTCCCTTCTACCGTAGAGGGGTTTCTCACCCCTCTCCACTCAAACCCATCGTGAACCATTCATTGAAATCAACAATCGTCGACTTTCATAGATCGACGGACAACAAGTGTTTTTTTGCATCATCTCCAAATACATTTTGTGTGCTTTCACCTGTCCATGAGATATACTGACCATGGACACTTCCCTAATACACTTTACGCGTTTGGGGGGGTCTCCGGCTCCTGTGTTGTCCCCCCCTGCCCCCAAACAGGTAAAGTGTATTAGGAGAGTTTCTATGACCTGTGTATCTCACGAACAAGTGAAATTTTCACTAAGTGAATTTTACACATTGTGGATAAAAGTAACGGTTATGCAATACACGGTCCAGCTACACCACTCAAATACACTCCAAACTTTGCGAGGGCGGGCTAGGGTTCTAGACATGTAGGTGTCATCTACTAGTTAACGATTGTCCATTGTCGATTGCCATTGAATTATTGACAGTTGAATTATTGACTCTTGATCCTCAATTGTCATGATCGGTGGTCAACAACTGCTTTTCTACGTCGTCTCCAAATACACTTTGTGTATTTTTCACATCTCTGTGAGATACACTTACCATAGACACTCTCCCAGTACACTTTATCCTTTTGGGGGAGGGGGGAGTCATCCAGCTCCAATGTTGCATCTCCCCAAATAGGTACGGTTTATGAGGAGCGTTTTTATGATTTTTGTATGTCACGGACCTGTGAAAAACATACTATATATGTTAAACACTTTGTGTATTAAAGTAACAATTGTGCAATACATGACCCAGCCACGCCACCCCAATGTAATTGATGATTGGAGGGGGGGAGGGGGGTGGGTCTCGACCTCGTGGTTACCATTATAAGTTCTGATTATTGTACATGTGGATGGCATCTTCTAGTCGATGATTGCCCATTGTCAATCGTCATCTATCTATTGGCGATCAAATCATTGATCTTTGATCGTCGATTTTCATAGATCGACGGTCTATAAGTGTACTTTTACATTGTCTCCACATACAGTTTTTGTATTGTTCACTTTTCCATGGGATACACTGACCATAAACTCTCCCCCAATACACTTTATCCTTTTGGGGAGGAGGGTCTTCGGCTCCCATGCTGTCCCCCTCCCAAAAAGGTAAAGAGTATTGGGACCATGTCTATGATATGTGTATCTCACGGGCATGTGAAAAAAAATTCAATGTATTATACACTCAGTGTAACAAAGAATATTTTGTGCAATGTATGACTAAGCTACACCACCCCAATACACTTGTGGCTTTTAGGGGAGGGGAGGGTCCGAAGGATGCCGGCAACGAAGAAACATGAAAACATTTACGGAAGTATGCTAGTTATGAAGCTTGATTTCCTTCGCATGCTACAGTTCTGAAAGTAAACACCCATTTTAGAAAGGTAACCAATAAAAAACTACGAAGACATACATGCGCCTGTTATACATTTAGAGGAGAATGCCATGTATTAATCTTTCCACATTGTAGTCAATTCCTAAGGCACAAGTATCATATGTTTAGTTTCCCATGTGGACAAAACATGACTACCTCTCTAGACAACTTTATGGAAGTTTCCTTACAGTCCATGCTTAGTACACCGAGTGTGCCATGTATAAAACCCCCTTTGTTAACCATACCTCCCTACCCTCGCCTTGCTGGGTGAGTGAGGCAAGGGGAGAGAGTGAGCGATAAAGTGCATACACAAGAGAAAAGGTTGATGGTGCGAAATCGTCTAGACCTCCTCCCACACGGCAATTTCTCTCTAGTTCTCTATAAGTAATAATGATGTCTGTTTAGTGTGAACTCCAAGTTTTCTACACGTGAAACTCGTAACAACTCACAAAGGTTGGGGTACTACCCCACTTGTTCAAGACCTAGAATGATAAGGCAAGGAATAAATGAAAATGGGCCTTCCAAGACCCAAAACATTTTATTCTCCTTACATGGGACATTGATGATGATTGTCCCCATAATGACACATAGGGAAAGATCCATCTAGTAACCTTTGGATGCCATTCTATGACTTCTTATGATTCACTTCGTGTAGGAGCAATACTCGTTTCATTACAACGGCCTTAAGAGAAAAAACAATCCTCGTAACAAACTTTGCACCACTCCTGGCTACAACATAGTTAGAACTCTAATGGCAGATGGAGCAAAGGCAAAAACACTACAAGGGAGTACGTGCTTTATACTAAACAGTTTTCAGCATTGTAGAGTATGTGAAAAGGCTCTGTACAATGTCTTCTTATTCTTTCCAATTCCCCTAGCATCTATTCTCCCTAGGATGCCACCTGATTCTTGCAACACGGGTGGGGAGGTCTCACATCCAAGCCACCCTTCTCACCTCCTATCCATCTTCCTTGGTCGTAGAATTTGTACAAGGTGTTTCCCTACAACAAAGGTACCCTTTGGACTAAAAGGGGGCCAAGACAAAGGGAGGTGCCAGATGAAATGATCATTTAAGTCATCCCCACTGTCATGAGATAGGAGAGTGTGAGGTCATCTCACACTCTCCTAAATGTAGTTTCCACCTTCCCTCCTCGCAAAGTGAGAGAAACTCGCTTGCCTTCTAGCCTTTCTCCATCTCTCGGTTTGTTCATGATTTTCTAGGTTTGATAAGCTATCTAGTATCATCGTTCCTAGCTTCTAAAGATCAGCTATAAACCCACATGTTTGTACAAACTAGAAGTGTGGAGAAGAGTGCTTCCACCATGTTAGTGTCTCCATCTTGGTGGTCTAAGAAAGTGTAGTTTCTTTATGCTACCACACATGGCACAACCACGTGGCTGTGCCATGCGCTGCATCATAGAGAAAGATAAGTACCTTTCTATAGGCATCACAAGTCGTGAGAGAAAAAACAGACACCAGGAGAGGTGACACCTCTTCAAGGTCTCTGAGATGACCCCTGTTGAAGAGTCTTGATGTGTTATCTACACCCAAGGCAGGATGACAAGTGCCAAACTATCCAAGAATTATAAGGACAAGATGGTGGTGGTCTCATCACATGCCCTCAAATAACCACCACAAGTACAAAACCCAATCCAATAGCAACATTTTTGCCAAAGGCAACACGTGATTAACTTAGTGAATTTGAGAATCGTTCGAAAGCCAAGAAACACTGGGTGGGCATGCTAACATGTATGTGGGATACTCTCACACACTCAAGGATTACCACTTAAATGTGGATACCAATGAAGAGCATGACGACGACGACGACGGAGTTGAGGATCAAGACCATAATCATCATTCTAAGAAAAACTCTGGACAATTGTTAAAAAAGGGTAAGGCGGCCTCCAAGTTCAAAGAAGATTTTGATAACATTGACATTGCTAACAATAGCAAGGCCGCTAAAAGTAGCAGTATAAGAAGTTCTTACAAATGCAAGCAGGATGATTCCATGAAACAAGTTACATTCTTTACACATTAGAAGCTCATGAAGGTTTTCACTGAGGCAATGGAGTAACTGGAAATCACGATCTACGGTGCAGGTGCAAGACCACCCCAAGGAGTACAGACGGACTTCCCCTCATACAAGGTGGCCACAGAGGCACAATTCCTGTAAAGCGTACTTCCTAGAGGCACGTATGTGAACTATACTCGCATCCAATGGATAAATGTGTACAAACAATGTAAATGTCTTGTGGCTATTGCCGATGTTGTGATGACATTAGAGCTAAAGTTGGTGTTTGCCAACCTACTTGCCCATCTCAGGCATTGTATCATGGACCATTACCATGATCACGAGCTACAACGTCTGGCCGACCACGAAGAAACATGCAGATGCAATAACCTTAACAATTTGTTACAATGTTTGATCTAGATGTGGATGTAGCAATGGTTAGAGTGAGCAACTATGACTAATTCCAATGCTAGTTGTAGCCGGTTATGAACACTTCCTTTCTCCAAAGTGTGGAGATCTTCCAAAAGGGTTTACTGCTGACCAAATGGCTCGGCCGCATGGAGTACATTCTACGCATCCACAAAGTTCCACTCGGTTACTAGTGAATCCTTGCCCAAACATGACTTTGAGACAAGCTCTCAAAGTACGTGACAAAGAAGTTGAACATGTAGCGGTATCACATGGAGTAGTAGCCCATGCCATGGCTGTCCCATGGTGGTGGCGTAGTGGTGTGGTTGCAAGGGTGCCTCTGTTGCTGCAATCTGCTACGACGGGTCACCATGGCTTGTTGGGTCCTCCCATAACTGTGGCCTTAGCTGTGACTCTCACCACTGCTACTACTGGTGTTTAGTCAAAATTGAGACCATTCTAGATCACTCATTTCTTGATGTTTTCTCGTCTTTTTGTCTCGTACTACATGACGTGACACAATCTCGATCTATCTCTCGCGAGACGAGACAAGACGAGACCAAGACATGTCATGTGTTGCGCGAGACCGGGACGAGAATCTTGTAGTGTACTATGGTTCTTGCTTCTTCTTCCGTGACCCCTGCCACGTGTGTTAAGGCTATAACAACCAATCGCGTATTCGATCT
Source organism: Penium margaritaceum (assembly GCA_023375785.1). Classification (NCBI taxonomy): domain Eukaryota; kingdom Viridiplantae; phylum Streptophyta; class Zygnematophyceae; order Desmidiales; family Peniaceae; genus Penium; species Penium margaritaceum. The sequence goes on along the minus strand of SZWC01006013.1, from coordinate 85,413 downwards.
GTCAGGAAAGAAAGCAGGCAGATCCAACGTGCAAGACATTGTTTATAAACGGTTGTAGAGGGTCAACAAGAACATCCAAAATCAAATTGGACTTAATAAATCTTCAAAAACAAATTACCATAAGTGTCACAATTTCTCGACGTTCAGTACGTGAACAGTGTGTTTAGAAATAACTTGGGCTACATAGCATACAATGGTTGATTCACTCTCGGTACTTTCCGCTCCACGTAACATGGTTGCGCATGCTGAACACCAGCACGTGCAACCCGCTGGCAGTCGTAGAGATGTTTCGCGCCTAGTGGTCTAGACCTGTAGTTGTCAGGCAAGGTGGCTGAGTGACGCCGGGTTTGAGTTTTGAACTTGGGCGTTTTCTTTCAAAACGATGTTGACTCTAGTTGTTTTCATAAAAGTTGCTCACAGTCAGAATAAAGTCATTGCCATGTGGGTGGGTTCCGGCAGCTCAATTTGTTCTTTTAATTACCCCTTACAACGGTGCAACATGTAAGATTATCTCGGATATGAGCGAGATTGAGACAAGATCGAGAGGAGAAAAATGCAATATTTTCTTGTCTTTTGCACCCGGGATGAGACATCTTGTACCTAAGTACAAAAAACCAAGTGTGAGATCAAGATGTCTATTCTCGATCTCAATTAAACACCCCTAGCTGCTGCCACTATTGCGACTCTGCTACACAACTCACTAAGGGATGTTTCGTTGCTTTCATACCATAAGAAACTACTAGGAAGCTTCCCAGCCATACTGTTGTTGACGTGGAGATACGGTCCAGTCAGCTGGCACACTAGCAAGCAAGGAGGTGCAAGAAACAACAAGAGTTAGGCTAGGGAGATGCACAAAGTCTCATAAGCTCCAGTAGCCTAGTAATGTAAAGAAAAACGTCAACTGAAAAGCACTTAGCATGAATTCGTGCCACGGCGCACTGCAGGTGACGCACAAAAAAGTGTCAGTTTGACCAAAAACAAGCTTTAAAGCATAGTTGTGGTCGTAACTCTATGCACAAGCATGCATGCAACATGATGTGAACCTAGACATGCAAGATGTGAAGTCGGATGCTACGACTGATCACACGCAGAGGTCTGGCATTGATTAATGGACACACAATGTAAAACATACAAATTGGGCTAAAGACATTTGCTGTTGTTTTGTTCGTGCAGTACCCCACTGACACCTATTGTGACCTCTTGGCTGGTGTCAATGCTCATGTAGACGGCTGATTGGATGAATGCTAATGCTAACGGGGTGCTATTTGGTGGAGTGGATGTGTCGATGTGAAGCCGAGCGTGTGGTTCTCCTCCTCCTTGTGCTTTCGACACTACACCCTTACACGAACAGCTCCATCGGTAGCAACTCTTAGGTGTCACGTCACCAAAAGTCGTAGATATCTCTTAGGAGGAGTGTAGTCGGCACCCGAGGTTGCGCAACCATAACTTCACGTAGCTATCTTTCTTGCTGATTCTGAGAGCACGACTGCGTTTGAGGAGTTGTCACTTTGGTTTGGTCCAGTTTTGAGGAAGAATGGACAATGCCCAAGTTTTGGGCTGTCTGGTGTCTGGTAGGGATCACCCAGGAAAATTCTCCAGACAGGATGATGCCAGGAATTTTCTGGTTGGCTGATTTTTGGAGTAACAAGCCTCACAAAGCTGAGGTGAGGCTAGAATTGGGAGGGGTCTTGGTTGGTTGCTCATTTTTCATTCCTAATCAGTCATTGCTTCATTCCTGCTGCTTTCTGGCGTTAACTCAGGTGCGCACACTGTTGAGTAACAAACCAGAGCTCTCAGACTTGGACTCTAGTGCTGCAGACTAAGGGGCAAGACTAAGCAATGAGTGTGGGTTCTCGTACGCTGAATCAACAACGCCACTGCCCCAACCTGCACACTAGCTAGTTCCATTTTGGTATCAGAGCCGTAGCGCAGTAGATACAACAGCAGCAACAGTGGCGTACAGGTTTTTTACAACGCCGACGGACCTCCCATACATGCCCGTGCAGGGGAAATGCTGCCGGATTTTTCCAGCAGCAGTGACCTTCTTGGTGGCGGCGTTAACTTTTCTCACAGCCACTAGGCCAGGGGAAATGTTGCCAGATTTCTTCCGGCAGCTCTGACCTCCATGTTTGACGTAGGGAGGTGAGGGGCCAGCTCAGCAACGTCAGGCAACCTGTTGGCAATGACACCCATGGCAACATCAACCAGAGGTGTGAGTGACTTGCAGCAATTGCAGCAACAACAGCGGCAACAGGAGCAGAGACGTAGCAGCAGCAGCAGCAGCAGCAGTGTCAAACACAACAACAGCAAAGTACAGTAGTAGCGACAGCAACAGAAACCCAAGAGGGTGAGGAAGGAGGTAGGAATACCATTTGTAGCTCCTGCCCCGTCCTTGCACCTTCCTGGAAGTCGCACAGACGAGGAGGAGACGCAGACGCATTTCGCATCAGTCACCCACATCCTGTACGTTCGACTGCATCGGACACAAATGAACGTCAAATGTTGCATGCATAGGCTTGTTTGAAAGCTTAGGTCACAAGCTTTCCATAGCCACCATGCTCAGCTCGTTTGGTGGTCCGTAGCCCCTAGCATTAATCATCCCGCATCGCAGATCCAGATTTTCTTAACATTTCGAGCGGAGCCCGCAGTTAGGTCATTTTGGCACTTTTTTCATCTTTCCAAGCCAATACTTCCACCACTGCATTCAGCACAGTCAGGCATACGTGTGGTCTAAATTCTGCTTGATTTGGACAACCTTGATTTTTAAGAGTTGAGATCTTAAAACTTAAAATGTCAAGACTTCATCTAGTTTCTGGAATAGAGGTCAATTTTTGCCACCATCGCAGATCTGCGAGAAACGCAGTCATATTTTTTATCAGCCCACTTTCATCATCCAGCTCTTGACTGAGGGGACAGTATGCACCAACCTGGCGTGGGGAGGTAGTAGCAGCAATAGCGGCAGCAGCAACAACAGCAGGAGCAGTAGCGGCAACGGTAGCACCAACAGCAGCGGTAGCAGTAACAGTAGCAGTAGCAATAGCAGTGGCAGCGGCGGCAACATCAGATTTTGTATTAGCAGGGGCAGCAACAATAGCAGCAATAGCCACACTAATAGTAGAGGCGTTAGCAACCTCGGCAGCAGCGACAATGGCCTGTCATGACAATGTCTCCGGCACGCAGGATAACTTTGCAAACCCAAAGATTGTATACTCCACAGGAAAATCTGTAGTGTTGGGTCAATCAACTACGCCAAATGCTTGCCGCAACCAGCACTAACCAGAATGTACTTCTCGGATAGCTTGGTCCAGCTATGGTTGCAGCAGCACAGACAACAGCGTAGCAACATGTGCAGCAACAACAGCAGACGGTTACTAGAGTCCTAGGCGCTGGAGCGGCTGGCCCCTCTGTGCGCAAGGAATTCGAGTCCCCTCCTCCTACCAGCATCAAAGATGAGTAGTTTTTGTCTTGGGAACTACTCTATCACATCTGGACACAAGGGGAGGGGTTGTGGCCGTATTACACTCTCCTGCACGAAGACACCATCCTAGAGCAAGCGCTTGAAGCAGGCCGTGCCGTCCGTGCACTCATCCTCGCCGCTCTTGATTCTGACTGCAGTGCCGTGAAGCCGTTCCTCGGTGACATCGTTGAAGACACTGACCCCCGGCAGGCTTGGGACATGCTGACACAGCTGTATCGTGCCTCCGGCCACACAGCTGTCAGCCGCCTCCTGAAGGAGCTAAGCTCCCTTCACATGAGGGAGTCCGATTCCTTCACCACATACTAGTATCGGGCATGGGATATCCTGCACCGGCTCAAGACAACCGCGCCTCTCTCGCTTGCTGCCCTCCTCACCATCAAGAATGGTGCCACTCTTGAGTTAGCAAAAACTTTTGTCCTCTACGGCTCACCAATCCTTGAGGCACTGGCGGCCCAAGGCATTTTGATGACCTAGGAGTATGACCTCTTCTTCAATGTGGAGGAAGCACACATGCACACACAGCTTCAACACTGTGGCTCTTCCGCGATCGTAGGTGCCACCTCCTGTCACCTCCATCCCTTCCCTTGGAACTTCCATCTTGGGTAGCACCAAGGGCAAGGGAAAGAAGGACGAGAAGGTCAAGGAAAAGGGGCAGCAGTCTTCTTCCGGTGGCACTTCCCTGACGTGTCATAACTGTGACAAGAGAGGGCATGGGTGGAACACGTGCCCCATCCATACTGACAAGGCCCGCACTGTCTTCGCCATATGCCAACAGTGTGAGTGCCACCTTGGCACCTCTGTTGCCATCGCTACTCCCTTCTCCCCTAGCAGCACTGTGGCCACCACCTACTCCAGTCTGCAACCGGCTGCTCAGCCTCGACCAAAGCTTCCGCCGTCCCTTCTCCATCAACAGCCGTAGCATCAGTATATCCCCCCTTAGCCACAACCGTATGCACCACCGTCAAAGCAACAGCATTACGTTCTGTCGCAGCCGGTGTACTACTCACAGCCTCCGTCGCACTGGAACTCGTATCCCCCGTCTGGAGCTGTGATCCCATAGTCCGTGGCACACGTCGACTTTGACACTCGGATGTGCCAAATGCTGAGTTTCATTTCCATGCAGCTCCGCATCACACCTCTTCCCAGGGAAGTGCGAGTTTTGTGACTGCTAGCCGAGAGGTCTCCCACCACCAAACAATGACCGACCCCGGTGGGGACCTTGGGGAAGCCACCTATTGCCCTTTGGAGTTGCCTTTGGATGATGACGCATGGTTTAATGAAAGGCATGATCACTTTGCATCTGTCATTTCTTCTCAGCTTGCGACCTCCATCTCCCTTCCCGTGTCCTGTTTTGTCACTCACTGTAATGTCACAGCCTCGGTTTGTGACTCGAATGGCACCCGGATCATGGACTTCGATGCCATGCATCACATGACGACCTGTCATGTGATGCGTGATCAGGCGTTTAGCATGCTTGGTCCCATTGCCAATGTTCACAGTATGAGGACGGATTCTGTGCACATCTTGCCGGTTCGTGGTATTGGTGTCGTTCATTTTCTTGGTCCATCCAGTGATGTCTTTGTGACCAATATGTTGCATGTGCCTGGTTTGGAACTCAACCTCCTGTCTGTCAGGGCTCTCGACCTCATGTCCCGTGTTGTCTGCCGGGACAACCTCTGGCACGTCACTAGAATTCCTTCATGCGTGTCCCCTCCCTCGTCCAGCACTAGACATGTGTTTGTCACGACTATTCTTTTACCCTAGCACTTTCACCTCCTCCGCCGCCACCTTTTTCACGAGCACTCCGATGTTGTTGATAGCATGCTCTACACTTAGCCCGCGCTCGCACTTGACCCTCCATCTTCTAGTGGCCTTGACGTACCAAGTACATTGACTACGACCAAGGCAAGATGCACCGAGCCTCTTACCCTGCGTCCTCTTCTTGGGCCATGCACCCCCTGGAGCTCATCCACTCGAACCTCATGGACCCTCTCCTGGTCGTGTTTATTGCCGAGCACAGCAAGTATGTACTAGCCCTCACAAATGTCTACTCGTGCTATCATAAGGTCATTTGCCTTCACCAGAAGAGCAACGTGGCCTCCGCCATTTGTGCATGGCACCTCGCTGCCGAGCGTGAGTGCGACCGTACCCTCTGAAGTTTTCTGTCTGACCACGGTGGCGAGTACATGGGGGACACTGCCGCCTATCTTGCCAGTCATGGGGTCCGTCATGAGACATCTGCCCCTGGGACACAGTAGAAGATTAGTGTCTCCGAGCGCTAGAACAACACCATGGCTGATGTTGTCCGCACCATACGTATTGAGTCCAATTTGTTCAAAGGCTTCTACTTTGAAGCCATATCCTACATGATTTGGGTTCGGTACTACGTTCCCCATGGTCCCCTTCCCCGCCTGGTTATGCCGTACACATCATGGTGCGGTCAGCAAGCCGATCTTTGACCTACTCATGTTTGAGAGTGCATCGCCAGCACCTGGCTCATCGAGGACCATTGGGATAGCAAGCTTGTCCTTCGTGGCCATCTGTGCACTTTTGATGGTGTCTCGCGTTAGTCCAAGGCTTTGCGCTTCTGGGACCCAATCCGGCTTCGCGTTGTTGATTCCCTTGATGACATGTTCCTTTAGGAACTCTTCCCTCGTAACCTCCCTTGCGTCTGGTCTCCCCCCTCTCTGCCTCCGTTGATGTCGTCTTGTGGGTGTAATACTTGACGCGCTGCTACTCCAGATGCACAGGTTGTCCCGCCTGCATCCATACCCCCTTAGGGGATGGCGAGGATGCACCGCCCTGGCGTCCACCTCGCAGCCTAGGTCCCTTATTGGCAATGGCAGCACTCGTCTGAGTCAGAGTCCTCCACTGAGTCCTTAGCACAGCCTGTCCCCTTGGCTGACCCCCTTCCAGCCTGCGATGCACCCACCCCGTGGATCTGCCTGTGTTTAGCGGTTCCCCGGCATTGGACCCGACGCCTACCCCCACCTTGCCACCTCGTCCTCGCCGGACTCCCTTTGCCTTCACTGGCACCCCAGTGCAACATGCATGCACCCGCGCTCCTAGTGGCATTCTACAACCCCGTAAGCCGGCGCCGCCCTCGGGTGCTTGGACCAAGGCCCTCCATTCAGCCTCCAACACACCTATTAACACACCTTCCTCTCCTTACACCATCGTGAGCGGTGAGCCCCGCATCAAGGTCCTTGGCCTCAATGCCCTTGGCCTCCTTGCCCATGACACTCACCCAGGCTCCGTTATGGACTATGCTTGCATCTCCCAAGAGTATTGTTGTGCAGTCTCTGCCACTCTGGCCCGGGCTCCTGCAGGACTTTGTGCCTCCTGTGTGCTGACGACACGGCCATCACTAACGGCACTAGACCCGCAAAGCCTGCAAGAGGCCCGTGCCACTCCCAACACAGACCGATGAGAGGTAGCCTGTCAGGAGGAGCTCACCGCCATCAACGAGCACACAATGTACAAGGTTGTGGAGCTTCCTCCGGGCTGCAAGGCCATAGGGGCGAAGTAGTTGTTTTGCCAAAAGTGGAAGCCAGATGGCACTCGAGACAAGTACAAGGCCTGGCTCACCGCCAAGGGCTTCTCCCAGGATGCTGGAGTTGATTACGACCAGGCCTTTGCCCCAGTTGGCCATTTCACCACCAGCCGGATGCCCTTCAGTCTAGTTGCACAGCATGGTTGGGAGCTCCACCGGATGGACGTGAGATACGCCTTTCTTCATGGTGCTCTCGATGGTGAGGAGCTTTACATGATCTAGTCCCTTGGCTTTGAGGATGGGACGGAGCGGTCCTGGCAACTGTGGAAGGCCGTGTATGGCCTCAAGCAGTCTCCTTGGTGCTGGAACATGGAGATCAGTCGTACCCTTCTAAAGGGCAGATTTCTCTGTAGCACTACAGACCCGGCACTCTACATCACTCCTCCTGGGACTCCCTTTACTCTGATCATCGTCTACGTGGATGACCTACTGATCATGTCTCCCAACCTTGCTATTGTCGAGCAAGTGAAGGAGCTGCTGAAGGCGACCTACCAGATGAAGGATCTCGGACCAGCGGAGGTGTTTCTTGGCATGGAGATTGAGTGAGATCTTGCGCATGGCATCGTGTGGGTACATCAGGCAATGTACGTTCAGACACTCACTGAAGGCTTTGCCGATCTCTTGACCACTGTTCCCAACACCTCTCCCCGATGACCCCAGACAGGCAGGCAAAGCTGAAGGCTACTGACGCTAGCACCTTGGGTGCAACGGTGGAAATCACGTCATCGGGTCACTCATGTTTCTTGTCACCACCACACAGGCCGACATCGCCTTTGGTGTGAATGTCCCCGCCCAGTTCTCACAGGCCCCACACCAGCTGCACCTTGGTGTAGATGTCCACGTGTTACGATACGTGGTCTCCACTCCACGCCAAAGCCTCACATTCTGTCGTTAGCCATTTGTGGTGGCCGTATGCTACACTGACAGCAACTAGACGTCGACCCCAAATGGGAAGAGCCACACTGGTTGGATCTTTCTCATCCCGGGAACGGTAGTGTCATGGCGTAGGGGGAAGCAAGGGTGTGTCACACGTAGCATTACAGAGGCAGAGTACGTGTCTTCCGGCGGTGGTGCATGTGAGAGTGTGTGGGTGCGTTTTTGGGATGAGTTACGTTAGCTTGTGTCCTCCATCACCTTAAACTGTGACAACAAGAGTATTGCTGTGATTGCAGACAATGATGGTGTCCACCATTCATGCACAAATCACATCAATGTCAAGTATCATCACGTACTTCTGTTGTCGCATGAGGGTATCGTTCACATCGTGTGTGTCGAGACTATGAAGCAGTTGGCTGAATTCCTCACCAAGGCGCTCAAGTGCAAGTCGTTCGAGAAGGTTGTGGATATGGTCAGATTGTTACCCTGAATGTGTTTGGTGTGACTCCTCCTCTTGCATGGGTTCCTGTTGCAAATGTGATTTTTCTCCTTTTTCTCTCGTAAAGAGTGTTGGGCCGGGGAGCATGGTGGAGCATGACATCTGTATGTCCATGTACACTGACGCCTTTGGATCATGGGGAGTGTTGCTGTTTTTTCTGTGCACTCCCTCACTCACTCCCATTGTGACCTCTTGATTGGTGTACATGCTTGTACAAACAATTGACTAGACAGAAGCTAATGCTAACATGGTGCTTTTTGGTGGAGTGGACGTGTCGCTGTGAAGCCGAGCGTGTGGTTCTCCTCCTCCTTGCGCTTTTGACACTACATCCTTACACGACTTGCTCCATCAGCATCAAATCTAATCTGCTACGTCACCAATAGTCGTAGATAGCTCTCAAGAGCAGTGTAGTCGGCACTCGAGTTTGGGTAGCCATAACTCCACGTAGACATATTTCTTGCTGATTCTGACTGCATGAATGCGTTCGCAACATGGTCATTTTGGTATGTCCAGTTTTGAGGAAAAACGGACAATGCCCGGGTTTTGGGCTGCTTGGTGTCTGGCAAGACTCACCGAGGAAATTCTGCCAAACAGGATAATGCTAGGAACTTTCTGGTGGGCGCAAATACAGCGGTTCCCATCGTCTGGTTTGATAGGTTAGTGGTGTCCATGGTCGAAAATGAAAAGACGGCGATGTCCATTGTCGAAACCGATATGTCAGAAGTATCCATATTCAGAGACAAAATGACAACGGTAAACATGTTTCCAGATGTGCGAGCGGAAAACGAAGAACATGACAACTGCATCCACTATTCGCTCAAAGTATTCAGTCGTGAAGAAAATGCATGTCCAAAACAGGCCTAAAATGTTGACAGGCTGTCATGACAGCATGTAGATTGTTTCACCATTTTCTGCTTTGCGGCGTGGATTTCGTTGAAGCTGGAGCCATGCATGTAAACCGATTTTGTCGTGATGTAGGCAACGATTGCACATCGCACGGAAGAGGGCAGTGTTATCACCAATAAATGGTCGCGGAATGGACGGTGCGAGCGCCAATCAGATATTGTCCACAGTGGAATTTGCCGATACCGTGCGCTCCGTCAATGGGCATCTATAGCTTGTGCCGACGTCCCTTGAGGGTCACGCAAACAGGTTCAACTACTGAACCTCTTGTTTGTACCAGTTCGCACCATGCACGGGTATTAATGTGTGTTCTTAAGGTGCTTCCCCATTAGTAAACTGCTCTAAGTTGATACATACTGGCGAAACTTAACACGTTGGATCGACATGGACAACGATGTCCATTGAAAGGGGCCGGCGCATCATGGATGGGTACTCCCGTAGCGGATCCTGTGGTGGCTCATAGGGCATGGATCACACTGAAGGAGGAGTGGGAGCGGTATGTAGCACATAACGTACAGTTGGGCCATGAAGTACCATCATGGGCCCTACCGCTTGTGACTTCGAAACACATGGCATGGAACTTGGGAATGCACATGCCGAATAGTAGGCCACCCACCTGTCCCGAGCCATGGGAGCCGTAGACATGGACTAAGCCACCGAGTCCGTAGTGGCTACATCGCATGCTACCGTTGTCTTTTTATAGGCATAACTATCATGTCTTCTAAGAGTTTAGGGCAGTGTAAATTGTACAAGGCATCATTATGGGCATTCGAGATTTCATTCGGAGACAATTATGGACACATCTGATTTAATCTCTATAGGTTCTCAGTTGTAGTTTGTTTGAATACATGACTGTTAGAGTGCATTGCAAGTGTTCTTTTCCTCATAGCCTCCATCACTTTGTTCCCAAGTATTGTATACGTGTTGAAGAATGTACAATTCTATGGACATGGATGAATTATTGTGAACTGAGAAATGGATACAATTGTCATTTATTGCGTGGGTACCACAAGTCATATCTTCCATGGACATTATAGTCATTTTATCAAACATGTACATCTCTCCAAACAATGAGGAACAAGCACTTCTACCCAAAACATTATGCATCCAACCACTTTGGATCCAGGACACTGCACAACTAGAGCTACTGACACACCTCACATCCACGTCCCTGCCATCCCTGACAGGGTATTGCATCAAAATGTCCTCATCGGCCTCATGTGGCTCCACATCCTTCTCATCGAAGAAAACATCTTCGCCGTGCTGGTCATCTGATTTTGCTTCACTTCTACAGCCATCTATTGGGCATTCATCATTGTATGACACTGTACATCGGCACATGCCTACATATCTTGTAGTTCTTCGCTGCCACAAGTAGGAATACACTGTGTGACACACCAATGTTGTACCTACTCCAGAAAGGAGCCCCACAGTCCAATCAAGTGGATGACATGTAGTCATCTTTGAGGGTCCTCGTCTAAATGCTTAGCTGGAATAGACAGTTCATTCCAAGGGAATGAAACGACCAGGTCAGAAGTCTATTTGTAGAAATTTTTGGTATCTTCTTGTGAATGCTTTTCAGCACAAAGGGAAATTTGACATCATTCATTGAGAAGTACACAGAATTTGAGAAGAACACATCAGTTGAACTAGGGTAAAATTGAGTTATCCAAAACTGCCAACCCAATACAACCCAACATAACTACACCACCCCTGGAAACTAGTCTGAGGCAAGAGTGCAGTCCGGGGCCACTTGTAATCTGGCATGCACCTCCTCCATAGGAGATGGCCTTCACTACGCTCTGCAAAGCACACACAAGGAAAACAATTAGAGGGGGAAACATGGGTTGAATCCATATTATGAAAACATGCATTAACATCAAGGCATAGTTGCGAGAGTGTAAAGTAAGACAATGCAGGTTGCATAATGTGACAAACTTACCAAATGCCCCAAGAACGGTTGATGTTGTCCACCTCCTTGTGATAAGCCATCCATGCCTTCTCACGACCCTCTGCATCATTGAGGTGGACCCCTTTATCCCCACTGGATACTGGGATGGGGTCGACTACCTCTAGCCCCTCCTCCTCATCCCCCTCCTGCCCCTCCTCCTCCTCATCCCCCTCTTGCCCCTCCTCCTCCTCATCCCCTTCATGACCCTCCTCCTCCTCCTCATCCCCCTCTTGCCCCTCCTCCTCCTCCTCCTCATCCTCGTCGTCCTCCTCCTCCCAGTCCTCCTCCTCTTCATCCCCTCCTCTTTAGCAAGGGGGCAGCCTCCACCTCATCCTCGGAGTACCCCATGGCCTCCACGTTCGACCTATAGGACACCCTCATGCGGCATTCTGCCTCCAACACAATGATGCGTACGATTTCCATCTGCTCTGGAGTTGGGGCCTCCATGTTTGAACATGCACGACGCACACGGCCTTGATTCCCAAAGCGGGAAAACATCCGTCGCTTCTTTACCTTAGCGTACCTGTCCAATCTCACACAAGCATGACGCCCGCGCCCGCGATGTGGGCCAGGCTGCAGCCACTT
>SZWC01006013.1:26215-36973 GCA_023375785.1 Penium margaritaceum | reverse complement strand
CAGCAGAAGAAGGAGGAGTGATGATGGGGTCGACAGGATCAGGGATGGCGGAAGCCGAAGGCACGCTCAACATCACTGCTGCTGCCGGAAGGCTCCTGCCGGTACCAGTGATGCTGCCCTCCTCTGAGAATCGCTCACGCGCTGCCACCATCTCTAGCTGTAGCATGACTACACGCTCCTGCATATCAGCATAATCTGCCTCGGACATGTCGAGGTGGCCCATGTCGACCTGGTGTAGAATAAACTCTGCCTCACTGGATGCGCACATGTAGACTGCACAGCTCGTGAGTACAGCGCCATCTGCATCTCTACTGCTGAAGATGATGGAACAGGTGCCGTTGCATACTCCTGGGGGTCAACCAAGGTCGCAATGTGTTGAGACGCTGGAACATCGAATGCAGCTATAGGTGTGGCATCCACATCATAGCTCGTGTCTATCATGCGAGGAGTGAGCGGTCGCATGCTGAGAGAGAAGGAGAAGGAGGAGTCGTCAGAGTCCGTAGAGCATGTGGAAGCGTCGGCCGTGCAGGTACTGCCACTCTCGGCATCGATGTGATCAGTAGCGTCACCAAGAGGTGATATCGAGGGGGCAGAACTCAGCTCCTGCTGATGAGGTGTCTCCATCTGCATGTATCGATCTGCTCCGGTGTCCTCGACTGCCGCCATAATGGACACATGTGTACAGGGCTTCGGCTCAGCAATGTCCGACAAGGCGACCAACAAGCGCAGCTGACGCTCACGCACTGTCTCGCCGGGAACGCTGGTCGCTACCACCTGCTCGATGATGGAGTAAGGACCATCATCTGACTCCGTCATGTATGCCGCTGCTCCGTCGTGGGTACGGGAACCCGAAGACTGTGGGAACATGGACGACTCCTCATGCTGAAGCTGGTCCTCAGGTAGTGCAGATAAGGCGGTGGAGCATGCTGTGTCTGCTGCAACATATGTCCCGATGACATCTCTGAGAACTGCTGCTCTCAAGAACGCCTCAACCTCTAACAGACCAGCCGGTCGACTCTGCTCATGTATAGCGACCGCTGTCGGGCTAGTATGAGTCCCGTGCGCCAACGCCCCCGGAAATCTGTATGGGACATCCCGATCCGCACAATACTCCTCTGCTACCGCCAGGTCACTACTGATCAGAGTCGCGAGTGGCATCACCAAGGCACGTGAGACCTGCCCTCCTCATGATGCAACCTGCTGCTGCAAAATGTCTGGCTGCTTCCCCAGCGTAGATGTCGACCTCGATGACATGCAAGTCCCAAGTACTCGAACATCCGCCGGATTCGTGTGAGTCGTCTGCACACTCTCCCCGAAATGTCCTGGGCCTCCACCGGCCGGAGCCGCGAGTGGCACTGTCCAGGGACGCCGTGCCTGCACTCCTCCTGAGGTAACCTGCTGCTGAAGAACGTCCGGCTCCTGTCTCAGCGTGGATGTCGATCTCGATGACACGCATATCTCGTGCACTGGAACCTCCGTCGGGCTCGTGTGAGCCTACAGCACAAACTCCGCCAAAAGTCCATAAGAGGCATCCTGATCCGTACGGGACCCATGTGCCACCACCGAGCCGCCACTGGTAGGAGCCGCGAGTGGCACCGCCGAGGGACGCCGAGCCCGTACTCCTCCTGACGCAACCTGCTGTTGTAGAAGATCTGGATCCAGCCCGGACGTGGAAGTCGAGCTCGATGATACGCAAGTCTACACCATGACCTCCATGGCGGGATCAGACTCCACATCATGTACTGCCACCCTGTCATCTATATCTGCCTCGGCTGACGCTAAGGCACGGCGGGACACCGGGGGTGCGGCTACTGTCGCTACGGGCATAGGCACTGTTTGATGACCACACTCCCCCTTGACAGGTACAGCAATGGAAGCCGAGGAGGTGGAGGATGTATCGAAACTGGCACGAGCACGGCGTGCGGAGCGCTGACGCCGACGTCGCGGGGCCACTCGACTGGAACGACTGCATGAAAACATGTCATCACGAGGTGGCATCGTGGTCGCAACAGAGTGGAGGATCGAAAGGATGGTGGTAGCCTAAGATTCAATGGCAGATGGGACTGAAGGTACACCGTCGGATGATGGAGGAGAGGATGGAGGAGATGTGATCGAAGAGGCCGTCGTTGAACGAGTAGTAGAAGCACGCTTAGTGATGACAAGGTCACAGAGCCGCTGCGCCGTCTGCCGGAGGCCATGGATCTCAGCGAATATGCTCGCCACAAGTCCAGCTAGGGGATCTACCAACGCCGGCAGATCCGTATGCTGTGGAGGACGCAGGCTCGGACGAGGCTGTAACCAAGATGGATGCCAGTCGGGAGGGCGCGTCCAACAGCGACGCCAACCATGACGTCCATCACCACAGTAGTAGCAGGNGCTACCGCCAGGTCACTACTGATCAGAGTCGCGAGTGGCATCACCAAGGCACGTGAGACCTGCCCTCCTCATGATGCAACCTGCTGCTGCAAAATGTCTGGCTGCTTCCCCAGCGTAGATGTCGACCTCGATGACATGCAAGTCCCAAGTACTCGAACATCCGCCGGATTCGTGTGAGTCGTCTGCACACTCTCCCCGAAATGTCCTGGGCCTCCACCGGACGGAGCCGCGAGTGGCACTGTCTAGGGACGCCGTGCCTGCACTCCTCCTGAGGTAACCTGCTGCTGAAGAACGTCCGGCTCCTGTCTCAGCGTGGATGTCGATCTCGATGACACGCATATCTCGTGCACTGGAACCTCCGTCGGGCTCGTGTGAGCCTACAGCACAAACTCCGCCAAAAGTCCGTAAGAGGCATCCTGATCCGTACGGGACCCATGTGCCACCACCGAGCCGCCACTGGTAGGAGCCGCGAGTGGCACCGCCGAGGGACGCCGAGCCCGTACTCCTCCTGACGCAACCTGCTGTTGTAGAAGATCTGGATCCAGCCCGGACGTGGAAGTCGAGCTCGATGATACGCAAGTCTACACCATGACCTCCATGGAGGGATCAGACTCCACATCATGTACTGCCACCCTGTCATCTATATCTGCCTCGGCTGACGCTAAGGCACGGCGGGACACCGGGGGTGCGGCTATTGTCGCTACGGGCATAGGCACTGTCTGATGACCACACTCCCCCTTGACAGGTACAGCAATGGAAGCCGAGGAGGTGGAGGATGTATCGAAACTGGCACGAGCACGGCGTGCGGAGCGCTGACGCCGACGTCGCGGGGCCACTCGACTGGAACGACTGCATGAAAACATGTCATCACGAGGTGGCGTCGTGGTCGCAACAGAGTGGAGGATCAAAAGGATGGTGGTAGCCTAAGATTCAATGGCAGATGGGACTGAAGGTACACCGTCGGATGATGAAGGAGGAGAGGATGGAGGAGATGTGATCGAAGAGGCCGTCGTTGAACGAGTAGTAGAAGCACGCTCAGTGATGACAAGGTCACAGAGCCGCTGCGCCGTCTGCCGGAGGCCATGGATCTCAGCGAATATGCTTGCCACAAGTCCAGCTAGGGGATCTACCAACGCCGGCAGATCCGTATGCTGTGGAGGACGCAGGCTCGGACGAGGCTGTAACCAAGATGGATGCCAGTCGGGAGGGCGCGTCCAACAGCGACGCCAACCATGACGTCCATCACCACAGTAGTAGCAGGCGAATGCGCAGGGCGCCTGCTCAGATGTCCGCGCACTCATCTCGTGCGCTGGACAATGGATAGGTGCCGAGGACNAATGCTGCTTCCACTAACGGAGCGAAGACTACTCCAAGACGAGAAGGGGTGGCGGCTGCAGGTGTGGCTGCTGCTCCAAGCGGTAGACGACCCAGCCCTTGGAGCTGGTAAGACTCGAATCCGCAGTCGATCCTACGGGGTGAAGTGCGCGCACCAATCCACGGGCCCCAGGAAGACGCCGGTCGACGACGCATCTCGAAGCGGAGATCGCTGCCGACGACAGTCAGCTTTCGGCTCTGAAGGCGAAAGTGCAAGCTCTCGCGCAGCCGCCGCACTAAGTAGTCGTCGACACTCCACCGCCTGATGCTGCTACTGCAGCTATGAAGCTGTGGCTGTTGCGGCGGTGGTATTTGGAAGATGACATTTTTTTTGTTTTTTTCTTGTCGTTATTCTCTAGTCCTCATGCCCCCCTTTATGTTTTTCTTTTTCTTTGCCCTCACCCTCTACCCCCTTTTTTGGTTTTGGTTCTCCCCTCTGCTCGCCTGAAGCCCTTGCCTTTCTCTTTTTTTTTTCTTTTTTNACCCGGCCCCTCCGTCGGTCGGCCGACGGGGCCGACGGGGCCGACGGGGCCGAGGGGGCCCGCGAGGCCGACGGGCCCCCTCCGAAGGGCCCCTCGGAGGGGCTCAACAGGGCCCTCCGAGGGCCCCCCTTGAGAAGGGGAGAAAGGAGGGAGAGGGGGGGGTGGCGAGCGGGGTCAACAGGCCCCCTCACAGGCCCCCCTCTTGAGAGGAGGGCTGCGAGGCCCTCCTCGCAGCGGCAGCAGTAGCTGCAGCAGCAGGTGCAAATGCTGCGGATGCTGCTGCTGCTGTTGCTTCAGCTGCTGCTGCTGCCGCTGCTGCTACTTTGCGCAGCAACTACTGCTGCTGCTTGCTGCTGCTGATCTACTGTTGCCCTCCTTTTTTTTCCCTTTTTTTTCTGCTTTCGCTCTGCACGATGTTGCACCCTGCTGCTACTGCTATTGCTGCTACTGCTGCTGCCACCGCTGCTGCTGCTGCTGGTACTGCTGCGGCTGCTGCTGCTGCTGCGGCTGCTGCTGCTGCTGCGGCTACTGCTCCTGCAGCTGCTGCGTAGCTGGTTGCTGCTACACGCTGCTACTTCTCCTCGCTGCTACTGCTCGCTATTGCCACTGTTGCAAGCTGCTGCTGCGTCGCTGCCGCTCGTGCACGCTGCTCTTGCCAACGCGTGCTATTGCTGCTAATGGTGTTGCCGTTGCAGTCGCTAGTGCTGCTCTGCTCGGCTCACCGCCCCTGTGGCGTTCACGTCCACTCGTTTCGCGCTCCCTCACGCTACTACCGGCGTGGCGCGACGTGGCGCGTTCTNGGCCTGTCCGGCCCTCCCTCCCGTGCACGCTCGCTCGCTGAGCGAGCGAGTGAGCGAGTGGGTGTGGGGGGGAGGGAGTGAGAGGGGGGGGGTCCTGTCCGCCCCTCATACCCGGCCCCTCCGTCGGTCGGCCGACGGGGCCGACGGGGCCGACGGGGCCGAGGGGGCCCGCGAGGCTGACGGGCCCCCTCCAAAGGGCCCCTCGGAGGGGCTCAACAGGGCCCTCCGAGGGCCCCCCTTGAGAAGGGGAGAAAGGAGGGAGAGGGGGGGGTGGCGAGCGGGGTCAACAGGCCCCCTCACAGGCCCCCCCCCTTGAGAGGAGGGCTGCGAGGCCCTCCTCGCAGCGGTAGCAGCAGCTGCAGCAGCAGGTGCAAATGCTGCGGATGCTGCTGCTGCTGTTGCTTCAGCTGCTGCTGCTGCCGCTGCTGCTGCTTTGCGCAGCAGCTACTGCTGCTGCTCGCTGCTGCTGATCTACTGTTGCCCTCCTTTTTTTTCCCTTTTTTTTCTGCTTTCGCTCTGCACGATGTTGCACCCTGCTGCTACTGCTATTGCTGCTACTGCTGCTGCCACCGCTGCTGCTGCTGCTGGTACTGCTGCGGCTGCTGCTGCTGCTGCGGCTGCTGCTCCTGCTGCTGCTGCGTAGCTGGTTGCTGCTACACGCTGCTACTTCTCCTCGCTGCTACTGCTCGCTATTGCCACTGTTGCAAGCTGCTGCTGCGTCGCTGCCGCTCGTGCACGCTGCTCTTGCCAACGCGTGCTATTGCTGCTAATGGTGTTGCCGTTGCAGTCGCTAGTGCTGCTCTGCTCGGCTCACCGCCCCTGTGGCGTTCACGTCCACTCGTTTCGCGCTCCCTCACGCTACTACCGGCGTGGCGCGACGTGGCGCGTTCTGTTTGCGTTCGTCCACTGCTGTTGCTTCTACTGCTCACACGCCCTCCTGTGCTCTGATACCGAATTGGAAACAATTTTTAGGGCATGCAGGCCCATGCAAAAACGAACATGAGCTCTGTGTGCGAGTGCGATGCAAGACGGCAAGAATTTGGCTAAGTCTGGAACGCTGAATATAAAGAACAAGGAGTTCACAAATGAGCCCCTAGCGGGATTATATAGGGGTGCCGGCAGCTAACCGCACCGGGCCCCGTCACCCCTGCTGAACCCAAATGAGTCAACAGGGAGAACACACTGCATACACCACGACAGTAACAAAGGTGGTCTCCTCGAGGCACCGGAACAACTCTCCGAGTACCCGGGTCTCGACCACCGAGAAAATATGAGCAGTGCCAAAACATCTCGGAATCAATGTCCAGACATCACAGACGGCTTTCTGAACATTGGAAGCCCCACAATAGCCATCGGGTATCCTCGTCGCACCGGTACAGTCAACCGGGTGCGCGGGTCTGAACCCACCGAGAAAACTCTCATACCTCCTCACAAGCCCACATGGCTGCTAGAACGCATCGACCGCGTCTCGTCGGCGCTGTCGCAGGTGCTGGAGAAGTCTCGGTGCAGTCCGGAGGCCCGTCGTGTCGTCACGCCTTGCTCTGCCATATACCCCGAATGTGGGTATATCGGTAAACTAGCAGTGTCGGTCGTGACGGGTGGAAGCCACACAAACCAACAGGACTTTTCGCTCATTGTGCTCTGTTGTGTCCTCCCGGCTTGTGTACATCGGCGTGCAGATGACTGACGGCGAGACTCAACGCTGATGGAGTGTCGTNCGGTGGAGCCGACGCACGCTCAGGTCGTCTCGCAGTTCGCTGGAGCCTCCTCTCTCCGGCGACGTGTTCAGCTCCATTGGCAGGCCTCCTCGGCGGTCGCGCTGCCGGCAGTCACTGCCACCGCAGTCGCTGTCTGCATGCATCCAGTGTGTACTGTCGTGCCTGCGTCGTCATGCGCTGCCTAGGGTCCCTGTTGCATGTTGCATGGCCCTGTTCGGCAGCATAAACCATCGTGGGCACTGCCTGGGTCCCCCATTGCTGTTCATTCTTGATTGCTAATCAGTTACTATCAGTTTCCAGCTGCTTTCTGGCGCTAACGCTGGCACGCACACTTCTGAGTTACAAACCCAGAGCTTCCAGACTTGGACTCTAGAGCAGCAGACTGAGGGGGCAGCTGACTTAAGCAACGAGCGTGGAAGCCCGCACGCTGCATCAACAACGCAGCTGCCCCAACCTGGTGCCTAGTTTCTTTCTGAAACTCTAGCGACTTTAGGAAAACTACAGAGCACCCAAGCAAGCACCCTGGACGCCATGGCAGCTATCTGGCAGCTGCCGGTGGGTCCTGCCAACACTCCCCTGTCGTCTGGCGCCAATTGGATCCGCATGAGGGATTTGCACGAGCGTGGACACGGCCGAGTGGTCACAGAAAGCTGAACAAACTAAGGGAAACAACTCACATCACAACATGGCGAAGTGTCTAAATTGGCTTGTTTCCTAGATTACACCATGGTGTCAAGAAAGTTGGCAAGCATCCGTTGCACCTGCGCTGCACCAGTTAGACATGCCATGCTTTGTGCCGCTGGATCGTTGGGGAAGGGTGTGCATGTGTGAGGAGGGGGGGGAGGGGAGTGGCGGTATGGATGAAGGTCACTTTGTATACCCTAACCAAGCATCTCCCTCTTTGCACTAGTCTTGGAATGTAGCCCAATGATTTGGCACTTCCATAGTATCTTCGCATGCTGCCATGGAACCCACCACATATTCTTCTGATGCGAAAGACATTTTCCATCTTTGTACACACCCTGCAATGAAATGTTTTTCAGTGTAGGATATTGCAGTGCTGCTCTGAACTGTTATGTTGCCATCTTGTACTTTCCCATCAGAGACCATGATATTAGTGGGCAAGGTACCCATGTACGAGGAAATTGCATTTCGGTGGTGGGCGACAGAACTCAGATTCGTCAGTGGCAGGTGATTACCGGACACATCACAATTCTTCCATTGCCTCCTATCATCCGCCACAACGCTTGAAGGAATGTCAAGCGTTCGTATGAAGGGTACATTATGCCCCCAGTCACATGCGACAGTCTGTGCCACAACCATAACTACATATGGGGAACAGAGATGTGAGCCAGCCAGGGCCTCCTCCTGTAAGCGTAGCAAGCAACTTGCATAAGCATAAAACTTGATCCCCAAATAGATGTATGTATGCAAAGATGTATGTAAGTGCGGGCTGCATGCTGTGGCACTAGCAAGTTCACATTCACTTGTGAGAGNCCCTCCCCCTCCCCCCCTTTTTTCAGTCCTTTTCCCACCTGACCCACAAGCACTGGCAGAAGTGAGCGACCAGGGATTGGTCACCCGGGATCCCGTGAAAGGGCCTCTACACCTCGGCACTGACACCATCCCTTGGCAGCCTCAAACACGAGGTGGTCCCGTGCCTGCTTTGCCCTGCGCACACCCTCCGGTGCTGCACGACAACCAACAGAGGACAACATGTGTGGAAAGTGTGCCTCCCCCTGCCACAACATGTCATGGTACGCTGACTTGAGTCGCACCATCGTCAATGTGCGACTGGAGAATCGGAGGTCAGGTGTTTGCCCAGGCCTTCCATTCGGACACTCGAGTTGGAGGGTAGGCTAATGAGGTGAAGTTGGAGGGCAGGCCAATGAAGTGAAGTTGGAGGGTAGGTTAATGATGTGAAGTTGGAGGGCAGGTTAATGAAGTGAAGTTGGAGGGTAGGTTAATGAGGTGAAGTTGGAGGGTAGGTCAATGAAGTGAAGTTGGAGGGTAGGTGAAGGATGTGAAGTTGGAGGGTAGGTTAAGGATGTGAAGTTGGAGGGTAGGTTAAGGATGTAAAGTTGGAGGGTAGGTCAATGAAGTGAAGTTGGAGGGTAGGTGAAGGATGTGAAGTTGGAGGGTAGGTTAAGGATGTGAAGTTGGAGGGTAGGTTAAGGATGTAAAGTTGGAGGGTGGGTTAGGAATATGAAGTTGGAGGGTAGGTTAAGGAAGTGAAGTTGGAGGGTAGGCTAACGAGGTCAAGGTGAAGGCAAACAAGGTTAAGGTTGAGGTGGCCATTGCTCACCAAGGTGGGCTCGGGCTCCTGCCCAAGCTACCGCTTCGAAACCCCTTGATTGATGCTTTTTGAGCTCTTGGAATACATAGGAGCGGGAGGGGTGGGAGAAAAGATCAGTGAACCTCTCCTTCAGTACGGTCTTTGGCCGGGAATGTTGGGACAGAGGAGAGAGTGCAAGTGGGGTGATTTTTTCTTAGACGTTTTGAAAAACGTCTCAGAAAAATTTCTCCTTCAGTACGGTCTTTGGCCGGGAACGTTGCCAGGCACGGAGTAGAAGCAGCTCACAATCTTCAGCCTGAACGTTGGGGCAGAGGAGAGAGTGCAAGTTGCCTGCGGCACAGAAACAGAAGCGTCATGAAATGGACGAATGCATGAAATGGGCGAGGGGGCATGAAAAAACTTAAGGAAAGGGCATGAAATATGCAAGTGCAAGATCTGGGCAAGGGAAGGGGCATGAAATGCACAAGGGCAAGCTATGGGCAAGGGCATGGGGAGATCTCTCAAGTGAGGGCACAGTGGTGGTCCATTGCCGTTCGGCATGTTCAGTGTGCGCAACAATTGGAAAGTTGCTCTGAGCCAAACTCAAGCTTCTGTTTTTCTATGCTGGTGCTGTTTCTGTTGCTGCTGCTGGTGCTGTTGCTGATGCTAGTGCTGGTGCTGGTTCTGGCGCTGTTGCTGGTGCTGCTGCTGCTGCTGCTGCTGGAGCTGGTGCTGATGGTGCTGTTGTTCTTACTGCTGCTGCTAGTCAGCAGCAGCAGTAAGGACCAGTCCATCTCGCGCAAGCCTAATCTCTCCTCAGGTCAGAAAGAGAGCATCACTTCTTGACACATTCCGTACACCACTACACCAATCCACATCCGACGATGGAAGCGGATTTTTGCGAAACCTGAAGGTACCTCATGCAACTTCTCCCAAGACACATGTTGGACAGCTTTTTCCCTGAAAAGCTGTGCTTCTGGACATACTTTTCTAATCCTTTCTCAGAGATGGTAGGCCAACCTGGGGCACTCACCCGTCCGCATCCGACGACCGANTGGTGGGCGACAGAACTCAGATTCGTCAGTGGCAGGTGATTACCGGACACATCACAATTCTTCCATTGCCTCCTATCATCCGCCACAACGCTTGAAGGAATGTCAAGCGTTCGTATGAAGGGTACATTATGCCCCCAGTCACATGCGACAGTCTGTGCCACAACCATAACTACATATGGGGAACAGAGATGTGAGCCAGCCAGGGCCTCCTCCTGTAAGCGTAGCAAGCAACTTGCATAAGCATAAAACTTGATCCCCAAATAGATGTATGTATGCAAAGATGTATGTAAGTGCGGGCTGCATGCTGTGGCACTAGCAAGTTCACATTCACTTGTGAGAGCTATTCTTCCATGTCTTCCTTCCAGCCAGACGTCCCAAGCCGGAAATGCATTTGCGCGAACACCCCTACAACAACCCACAGTAAACCTCAGCAGCTGTACGGCACGGGCAGCATACAACCCTAGAGAGAGCCAACACATTTAGGATCCAAAGCAGCTCACAGAGAACCTGTAGCTGGAACAACACCCAACCCCACAAACCGCAGTCCGTATGGCACAAGCAGCCTACAACCCTGGATACCGAACGCATCTGGAACATTAACCGTCTCCGCTAAACCCGCGGCCGGGATCGATATCCAGTGTTGTAGGCTGCTCCCTTTCGCACGCACCTGCCCCCCCC
>SZWC01006012.1:121264-144168 GCA_023375785.1 Penium margaritaceum | reverse complement strand
GCCAGAGTTGTGCCAGAGTTGTGCCAGAGTTGTGCCAGAGTTGTGCCAGAGTTGTGCCAGAGTCGTGCCAGAGTTGTGCCAGAGTTGTGCCAGAGTTGTGCCAGAGTTGTGCCAGAGATATGCCAGCGTTGTGCCAGAGTTGTGCCAGATTCATGCCAAATATCCTGCCAGATTGGTGCCAGAGTTGTGCCAGAGATGTGCAAGAGTTGTACCAGAGTTGTACCATAGATGTGCCAGGATTGTGCCATGATTGTGCCAGAGTTGTGCCAAGGTTGTGCCAGATTTGTGCCAGAGTCGTTCAAGAGTTGTGCCAGACTTGTGCCAGAGGTGTGCCAGCGTTGTGCTAGAGTTATGCCAGAGTTGTGCTAGAGTTGTGCCAGAGTTTTGCCAGAGTTGTGCCAGATTTGTGCCAGAGTTTTGCCATAGTTGTGCCAGAGTTGTGCCAGAGTTGTGCCGGGTTGTGCCAGAGTTTTTCCAGAGTTGTGGCAGAGTTGTGCCAGAGTTGTGCCAGAGTTGTGCCAGAGTCGTGCCAGAGTTGTGCCAGAGTCGTGCCAGAGTTGTGCCAGAGTCGTGCCAGAGTTGTGCCAGAGTCGTGCCAGAGTTGTGCCAGAGTCGTGCCAGAGTTGTGCCAGAGTCGTGCCAGAGTTGTGCCAGAGTCGTGCCAGAGTTGTGCCAGAGTCGTGCCAGAGTTGTGCCAGAGTCGTGCCAGAGTTGTGCCAGAGTCGTGCCAGAGTTGTGCCAGAGTCGTGCCAGAGTTGTGCCAGAGTCGTGCCAGAGTTGTGCCAGAGTCGTGCCAGAGTTGTGCCAGAGTCGTGCCAGAGTTGTGCCAGAGTCGTGCCAGAGTTGTGCCAGAGTTGTGCCAGATGTTTGCCAGAGTTTGGCCAGGATTGTGCAAGGATTGCGCCATGATTGTGCCAGAGTTGTACCAGAGTTTAGCCAGAGTTGTGCCAGAGTTGTGCCAGAGGTGTACCAGAGTTGTGCCAGAGTTGTGCCAGAGTCGTGCAAGAGTTGTGCCAGACTTGTGCCAGAGGTGTGCCAGCGTTGTGCTAGAGTTATGCCAGAGTTGTGCTAGAGTTGTGCCAGAGTTGTGCCAGAATTGTGCCAGAGTTGGGCCAGGGTTGTGGCAACGTTGTGCCATCGTTGTGCCAGAGTTGTGCCAGAGTTGTGCCACAGTTTTGCCAGAGATGTGCCAGAGTCATGCCAGAGTTGTGCCATAGTTGTGCCAGAGTTGTGCCAGAGTTGTGCCAGAATTGTGCCAGAGTTGTGACAGAGTTGTGCCAGAGTTGTGCCAGAGTTGATCCAGAGTGGTGCCAGAGTTTTGGCTGAGTTGTGCCAGAGTTATACCAGAGTTGTGCCAGAGTCCTTCCAGGAATGTGCCATGCTTGTGCCAGAGTTGTGCCAGAAATGTTCCAGGTTTGTGCCAGAGTTGTGCCATAGTTGTGCCAGAGTTTTTCCAGAGTTGTGCAAGAGTTGTGCCATAGCTGTGCCAGAGTTGGGCCGTAGGTGCGCCAAATTTGTGCCATAGTTGTGCCAGAGTTGTTCTAGAGTTGGGCCAGAGTTTTGCCTGAGTTGTGCCAGAGTTGTGCCAGAGTTGTGCCAAAGTTGTGCCAGAGTTGTGCCACATTTGTGTTTAAGTTGTGCCAGAGTAGTGCCAGAGCAATGCCAGATGTGTGCCAGAGTTGTTCCAGAGATGTGCCAGAGTTGTGCCAGAATTGTGCCAGAGTTGTGCCAGATTTGTTCCAGAGTTGTGCCTGAGTTGGGACAGAGTTGTGCCAGATTTTTCCCAGAGTTGTGCCGGAGTTGTGCCACAGTTTTGCCAAAGTTGTGCCAGAGTTGTGCTAGAGTTGTGCCAGAGTTGTGCCAGAGGTGTGCCAGAGTTGTGCCAGAGTTGTCCAGAGTTGTGCCAGAGTTGTGCCCGAGTTTTGCCAGAGTTGTGCCAGAGTTGTGCCAGAGTTGTCCAGAGTTGTGCCAGAGTTGTGCCCGAGTTTTGCCAGAGTTGTGCCAGAGTTGTGCCAGAGTTGTGCCAGAGTCGTGGCAGATTCGTGGCAGAGTTGTGCCAGAGTTGTGGATAGTTGTGGCAGAGTTGTGCCAGAGTTGTGCCAGAATTGTGCCATGGTTGTGCGAGAGTTGTGCAAGAGTTGTGCCAGAGTTTTGCCACAGTTGTGCCAGAGATGTGCCAGAGTCATGCCAGAGTTTTGCCAGTGTTGTGCCAGAGTTGTCCCAGAGCTGTGCCAAATTGTGCAAGAGATGTGCCAGAGTTTTGCCAGAGTTGTGCCAAAGTTGTGCCAGAGTTGTGCCAGAGTTGTGCCAGGGTTGTGCCAGAGTTGCGCCAAAGTTGTTCCAGAGTTATGCCACAGTTGTGCCAAAGTTGTGCCAGAGTTTTGCCAGATTTGTGCCAGAGTTGTGCCGGATTTCTGCCACAGTTGTGCCAAATTTGTGCCAGAGTTGTGCCACTGTTGTGCCAAAGTTGTGCCACAGTTGTGCCAGAGTCATGCCAGATGAGTGCCAGAGTTGTGCCAGTATTGTGCCAGAGTTTTGCCAGAGTTGTGCCAGAGTTCTGGCAGAGTTGTGCTAGAGTTGTACCATTGTCGTGCCAGAGTTGTGCCAGAGTTGTGCATGAGTTGTACCAGAGTTGTGCCAGAGTTGTGTCAAAGTTGTGTCAGAATTGTGCCAGAGTTGTGCAAATGTTGTGCTATAGTTGTGGCAGAATTGTGCCAGAGTTGTGCCAGAGTTGTGCCAGAGTTGTGCCAGAGTTGTGGCAAATTTGTGCCAGAGTTGTGCCTGAGTTGTGCCGGAGTTGTGCCAGAGTTGTCCCAGAGTTGTGCCAGAATTGTGCCAGAGTTGTGACAGAGTTGTGCCAGAGTTGTGCCAGAGGACGTCCAGAGAGGTGCCAGAGTTCTGGAAGAGTTGTTCCAGAGTTGTACCAGAGTTGTGCCAGAGTCGTGCCAGGGTTGTGCCATGATTGTGCCAAAGTTGTGCCAGAAATGTGCCAGGTTTGTGCCAGAGTTGTTTCATAGTTGTGCCAGAGTTGTTCCAGAGTTGTACCAGAGTTGTGCCATAGTTGTGCCAGAGTTTTGCCAAAGTTGTGCAAGTGTTGTGCCTGAGTTATGCCAGAGTTGTGCCAGAGTTGTGCCAGAGTTGTGCCAGATTTCTGCCATAGTTGTGCCAGAGTTGTGCCAGAGTTGTGCCAGAGTTGTGCTAGAGTTGTGCCAGAGTTGTGCCAGAGTTGTGCCAGAGTTGTTCCAGAGTTGTGCCAGAGTTGTGTCAGTGTTGTGCCAGAGTTGTGCCAGAGTTGTGCCAGATTTGTGACAGAGTTGTGCCAGAGTTGGGACAGAGTTGTGCCAGAGTTTTGCCAGAGTTGTGCCGGAGCTGTGCCACAGTTGTGCCAAAGTTGTGCCAGAGTTCTGCTAGAGTTAAGCCAGAGTTGTGCCATAGTTGTGTCAGAGTTGTTCCAGAGTTGTGCCAGAGTTTTGCCAGAGTTGCGCTAGAGTTGTGCCAGAGGTGTGCCTGAGTTGTGCCAGAGTCGTGGCAGAGTTGTGCCAGAGTTAAGGCAGAGTTGTGCAAGATTTGTGCCAGAGTTGTGCCAGAATTGTGCCATAGTTGTGCCAGAGTTGTGCCAGAGTTGTACCATATGTGTGGCAGAGTTGTGCCAGAGATGTGCCAGAGTTGTGCCAGAGTTGTGCCAGAGCTGTGCCAGAGTTGTCCCAGAGTTGGGCCAAAGTTTTGCAAGAGATGTGCCAGAGTTGTGCCAGAGTTGTGCCAGAGTTTTTCCAGACTTGTGCCACTCTGATTTGTCACTGTACATGGTTACCACGCCGTGTTGATACGTATCAAAGGTCTTTGTGCTTTCTAGTTGATAGCTAGTGTTCCCAAACCATTGTTACACCCTCTGAATATCTATGACTCGTGTTGCGAGTTGTCAACCTTGACCACATGAAGTGAAATTCTTTGTTCATGGTCAGTGACATCTGCATACTTTGGTTGGTCACTGTGCATTGTAGCCACACTGTGCCACTACATAATGAAGGTATTTGTACTTGCTAGTCCATAAGTAGTATTCACAAACCATTATCTTCCACCCTGACCATTTGTGACACGTGTTATGAGTTGTCTAAGTTTACCACACTTCGTGACATTATTTGGTCATGGTCAGTGACACATGCCTACTTTGGTTGGTCATCGTGCATGGTATCCACACCGTGCCACAACGTATTGTAGCTTCTTGTGCTTGCTATTTGATACTTTGTGTTCCCAAACCATTTTTTCCCCCCTCTGACCATTTGTGACTCGTATTATGAGTTGTCGATATTGACCAGAAACAGCGGATTTCTTTCGTCACAGGCAGAACACATGCCTACTTTGGTCAGTCATTGTGCATGATAGCCACACTGTGCTACTACTGAGTGAAGGTCGTTGTACTTGCTAGTTGAGAACTGATATTCCCAAACCATTGTTTCCTCCCCTGACCGTTTGTGACTCGTGTTATGGTTGGTCAACGTTGACCACCCATATTGAAATTCTCTGGTCATGGCCAGTGACATATGCCTAGTTTGGATGTTTGGTGTCCATACTAGCCACACTGTGCCACTGCATTTTGAAGTTATTTGTCCTTTCTAGTCCATGCGTAGGGTTCCAAAACCATTGTCTCTCCCTCTGACCATTATTGACTCGTGTTATGAGTTGTCGATGTTGACCACACATAGTGGACTTCTTCGGTCATAGTCAGTGACGTATTGATCCTTTGGTTGGTCACTATGCACGCTAGCAAAACCGTGCCACTAATTGTTGAAGTTCTTCGTACTTGCTAGTTGATAACTAGTGTTCCTAACCCATTGTTTCCCTCTCTGACCATTGGTGACTCGTGTGCTGAGTTTTCAACGTTGACCACACACTGTAAAATTCGTTTGGTCATAGTTAGTGACATATGCCTACTTTGGTTTATCACTCTACATGGTTACCATGCCCTGTCACTGCGTATTGAAGGTATTTGTGATTTCTAGTCAATAGCTAGTGTTCCCAAACCAATACTACCCCCCTTTGACTATCTGTGACTCCTGTTTTGAGTTTTCAACGCTGACCACATGAAGTGAAATTCGCTGGACATGGTCAGTGACATATGCATACTTTGGTTGGTCACTAAGCATGGTAGCCACACTGTGCCACTACATCCTGAAGGTATTTGTACTTGCTACTTGATGACTAGTATTCACAAACCATTATCTTCCACTCTGACCATTTTTTACTCGTGTTATGAGTTGTCACAGTTTACCACACTTCGTGAAATTATTTGGTCATTGCCAGTAACATATGCCTACTTTGGTTGGTCGTCCTGCATGGTATCCACACCATGCCACAACGTATTGAAGCTTCTTATGCTTCCTGTTTGATACTTGGTGTTCCCAAACCATTGTTCCCCCCTCTGACCATTTGTGACTTGTATTATGTGTTGGGAACGTTGACCACACACGGTGGATTTCTTTGGTCAAAAGCAGTACATATGCCTTTTTTGGTCGGTCCTTGTGCATGGAAGCCGCACCGTGCTACTACTGACTGAAGGTTGTTGTACTTGCTAGTTGAGAACTGGTATTCCCATAGCATTGTTTCCTCCCCTGACCGTTTGTGACTTGTGTTATGGCTGGTCAATGTTGACCACCCATATTGAAATTCTCTGGTCATGGTCAGTGACATATGCCTAGTTTGGTTGTTTGGTGTGCATATCAGCCACACCGTGCCACTACGTATAAAAGTTCTGTGTCCTCACTAGTCAATACATATGGTTCCCAAAGAATTGTCTCTCCCTCTGACCACCTGTGACTCGTGTTATGAGTTGTCAATGTTGACCACACATAGTGGACTTCTCCGGTCATAGTCAGTGACATATGCATCCTTTGGTTGGTAACTGTGCACGCTATCCACACTGTGCCACTACTTGTTGAAAATCTTTCTACTTGCTAGTTGATAACTAGTGTTCCCAACCCATGGTTTCCCCCACTAACCATTTGTGACTCGTGTTATAAGTTTTCAACGTTGACCACACACTGTGATATTCGTTTGGTCATGGTTAGTGACATATGCCTACTTTGGTTGGGCCCTGTACATGGTTGCCACACCATGTCACTACGTATCAAAGGTCTTTGTGCTTTCTAGTTGATAGCTAGTGTTCCCAAACCGTTGTTAACCCCTCTGAATATCTGTGACTCGTGTTGTGAGTTGTCAACATTGACCTCATGAAGTGAAATTATTTGGTCATGGTCAGTGACATATGCATACTTTGGTTGGTCACTGTGCATTGTAACCACACTGTGCCACTACACATTGAAGGTATTGGTACTTGCTAGTTAATAACTAGTATTTTGAAACCATTATCTTCCACTCTGACCATTTGTGACTCGTGTTATGAGCTTTCAAAGTTTACCACACATGGTGACATTCTTTCGTCATGGTCAGTGGCATATGCATACCTTGGTTGGTCATCGTGCATGGTATCCACACCGTGCCACAATGTATTGAAGGTCATTGTGCTTGCTAGTTGATACCTGGTGTTCCCAAACAATTGTTTCCCCCCCTGACTATTTGTGACTTGTATTATGAGTTGTCAAAGTTGACCACACACAGCGGATTTCTTTGGTCAAAGGCAGTACATATGCCTACTATGGTCGGTCATTGTGCATGGTAGCCACACCGTGCTACTGCTGATTGAAGGGTGTTGTACGTGCTAGTTGAGAACTGATAGTCCCAGACCATTGTTTCCCCCTCTGACCGTTTGTGACTCGTGTTATGGTTGGTGAACATTGACAACCCATATTGAAATTCTTTGGTCATGGTCAGTGACATATGCCTAGTTCGGTTGTTTGGTGTGCATAGTAGCCACACCGTGCCACTACGTATTGAAGTTATTTGTCCTTTCTAGTCCATGCATATGGGTTCGCAAACCATTGTCACTCCCTCTGACCATTTGTGACTCGTGTTATGAGCTGTCAATGTTGACCACGCATAGTCGATTTTTTCGGTCATAGTCAGTGACGTATTCATCCTTTGGT
Organism: Penium margaritaceum; assembly: GCA_023375785.1. NCBI lineage: Eukaryota > Viridiplantae > Streptophyta > Zygnematophyceae > Desmidiales > Peniaceae > Penium > Penium margaritaceum. The sequence goes on along the minus strand of SZWC01006012.1, from coordinate 137,128 downwards.
TGGTCACTGTGCACCCTAGCCAAACCGTGCCACTACTTGTTGAAGATCTTCGTACTTGCTAGTTGACAACTTGTGTTCCCAACCCATTGTTTCCCCCTCTGACCATTTGTGACTCGTGTTATGAGTTTTGAATATTGACCACACACTATGAAATTCGTTTGGTCATGGTTAGTGACATATGCCTACTTTGGTTTGTCACTGTACATGGTTACCACACCGTGTCACTACATATTAAAGGTATTTGTGCTTTCTAGTTAATAGCTATTGTTCCAAAACCATTGTTACCCCCCTTTGACTATCTGTGACTCGTGTTGTGAGTTGTCATCGCTGACCACATGAAGTGAAATTCGTTGGTCATGGTCAGTGACATATGCATACTTTGGTTGGTCACTGTGTATGGTAGCCACCCTGTGCCACTACATATTGAATGTATTTGTACTTGCTACTCAATGACTATTATTCACGAACCATTGTCTACCACTCTGACCATTTGTGACTCGTGTTATGAGCTGTCAAAGTTTACCACACTTAGTGACATTACTTGGTCATTCTTAGTGACATATGCCTACTTTGGTTGGTCATCGTGCATGGTATCCACACCGTGCCACAACTTGTTCAAGGTCCTTGTGCTTGCTAGTTGATACCTGATGTTCCCAGACCATTGTTTCCCCCTCTGACCATCTGTGATTCGTATTATGGGTTGTCAGCGCTGTCCACACAAAGCGGATTTCTTTGGTCAAAGGCAGTACATATGCCTACTTTGGTCCGTCATTGTGCATGGTAGCCACACCGTGCTTATACTGATTGAAGGTCGCTGTACTTGCTAGTTGAGAACTGATATTCCCAGACCGTTGTTCCCCCCTCTCGCTGTTTGTGCCTCGTGATATGGTTGGTGAATGTTGACCACCCATATTGAAATTATTTGGTCATGGTCAGTAACATATGCTCACTTTGGTTGTTTGGTGTGCATAGTAGCCACACCGTGCCACTACATATTGAAGTGATTTGTCCGTTCTTCTCAACACATAGGGTTCCCAAACCATTGTCTCTCCCTCTAACCATTTGTGACTCGTGTTATGAGTTGTTAATGTTGACCAAACATAGTGGACTTCTTCGATCATAGTCAGTGACATATGCATCCTTTGGTTGGTCACTGTGCATGCTAGCCACACCGTGCCACTACTTGTTGACAATATTTCCACCCATTAGTTGATATCTAGTGTTCCCAATCCACGGTTTCCCCCACTGACCATTTGTGACTCGGATTATGAGTTTTCAACGTTGACCACACACTGTGAAATCCGTTCGGTCATGGTTAGTGACATATGCCTACTTTTGTTTGTCACTGTACATAGTTACCACGCAGTGTCACTACACATTGAAGGTCTCTGTGCATTCTAGCTGATAGCTAGTGTTCCCAAACCATTGTTACCCCCTCTGAATATCTGTGACTCGTGTTGTGAGTTGTCAACATTGACCACATGAAGTGAAATTCTTTGTTCATGGTTTGTGACATATGCGTACTTTGGTTGGTCACTGTGCATTGTAGCCACACTGTGCCACTACATATTGAACGTGTTTGTACTTGCTAGTCGATAACTAGTATTCACAAACCATTATCTTCCACCCTGACCATTTGTGACTCGTCTTATGAGTTGTCAAAGTTTACCACACATGGTGACATTCCTTGGTCATGGTCAGTGACATATGCATACCTTGGTTGGTCATCATGCATGGTATCCACACTGTGCCACAACGTATTGAAGCTCCTTGTGCTTGCTATTTGATACTTGGTGTTCCCAGACTATTGTTTCCCCCTCTGACCATTTGTGACTCGTATTATGAGTTTTTTACGTTGACCAGACACAGCGGATTTCTTTCTTCAAAGGCAGTACATATGCCTACTTTGGTCGGTCATTGTGCATGGTAGCCACACCGTGCTACTACTGACTGAAGGTCGTTGTAATTGCTAGTTGGGAACTGATATTCCCAAACCATTGTTTCCTCTCCTGACCGTTTGTGACTCGTGTTATGGTTGGTCAACGTTGAACACCCATATTGAAATTCTCTGGTCATGGTCAGTGACATATGCTTAGTTTGGATGTTTTGTGTGCATATTAGCCACACCATACCACTACGTATTGAAGTTATTTGTCCTTTCTAGTCCATGCATAGGGTTCCAAAACCAGTGTCTCTCCCTATGACCATTCGTGACTCGTGTTATGAGTTGTCAATGTTGACCACACATAGTGGACTTCTTCGGTTATAGTCAGTGACGTATTCATCCTTTGGTTGGTCACTGTGCACGCTAGCCACGCCGTGCCACTATTTGTTGAAGTTCTTCGTACTTGCTAGTTGATAACTAGTGTTCCTAACCCATTCTTTCCCCCTCTGACCACTTGTGACTCTCATGATGAGTTTTCAACGTTGACCACACACTGTGAAATTTGTTTGGTCATGGTTAGTGACATATGCGTACTTTGGGGTTGTCACTGTACATGGTTACCACGCTGTGTCATTACGTATTGAAGGTGTTTGTGCTTTCTAGTCAATAGCTTGTGTTCCCAAACCAATGTTATCCCCCTTTTGACTATCAGTGACTCGTGTTGTGAGTTTTCAACGCTGACCACATGAAGTGAAGTTCGTTGGTCATGGTCAGTGACATATGCATACTTTGGTTGGTCACTGTGCATGGTAGCAACGATGTGCCACTACATATTGAAGGTATTTGTACTTGCTACTCGATGACTAGTATTCACAAACCATTGTCTTCCACTATGACCATATGTGACTCGTGTTATGAGTTGTCAACGTTTACCACACTTAGTGCCATTATTTGGTCATGGTCAGTGACATATGCCTACTTTGGTTGGTCATCGTGCATGGTATCCACACGGTGCCACAACTCATCGAAGGTCCTTGTGCTTGCTAGTTGACACCTGATGTTCCCAAACCATTGTCTCCCCCTCTGACCAATTGTGACTCCTATTATGAGTTGTCAATGCTGACCACACACGGCGGATTTCTTTGGTCAAATGTAGTACATATGCCTATTTTGGTCGGTCATTGTGCATGGTAGCCACACAGTGCTTATACTGATTGAAGGTCGTTGTACTTGCTAGTTGAGAACTGATAATTACAGACCATTGTTTCCCCCTTCTGACCGTTTCTGACCTGTGTTATGGTTGGTGAATGTTGACCACCCATATTGAAAATCTTTCATCATGGTCGGTGACATATGCCTAGTTTGGTTGTTTGGTGTGCATAGTAGCCATACCGTGCCACTACGTATTGAAGTTCTTTGTCCTTTCTAGTCAATACATTGGGTTCCAAAACCACTGTCTCTCCCTCCGACCATTTGTGACTCGTGTTATGAGTTGTCAATGTTGACCATACATAGTGGCCTTCTTCGGTCATAGTCAGTGACGTGTGCATCCTTTTGTTGGTCACTGTGCACGCTAGCCACACCGTGCCACTACTTGTTCAAAATCCTACTACTTGCTAGTTCATAACTAGTGTTCCCAACCCATGGTTTCCCCCACTGACCATTTTTGACTCGTGTTATGAGTTTTCAACGTTGACCACACATTGCGATATCCGTTTGGTCATGGCTTGTGACATATGCCTACTTTGGTTTGTCACTGTACATGGTTAACACGCCATGTCATTACGTATCGAAGGTCTTTGTGCGTTCTTGTTGACAGCTTGTCTTCCCAAACCATTGTTAGCACCCTCAGACTATCTGTGACTCGTTTTGTGACTTGTAAATGTTGACCACATGATGTGAAATTCTTTGGTCATGGTCAGTGACATATGCGTACTTTGGTTGGTCAGTGTGCATTGTAGCCACACAGTGTCACTATATATTGAAGTTATTTGTACTTGCTAGTGGATAACTAGTATTCACAAACCATTATCTTCCACCCTGACTATTTGTGACTCGTGTTATGAGTTGTCAAAGTTTACCACACTTAGAGACATTATTTTGGTCATGGTTAGAGACATATGCCTATTTTGGTTGGTCATCATGCATGGTATGCACACCGTGCCACAACGTATTGAAGCTCCTCGTGCTTGCTGTTTGATACTTGGTGTTCCCAAACCATTGTTTCCCCCTCTGGCCATTTGTGACTCGTATTATGAGTTGTCAACGTTGACCACACACAACGGATTTCTTTGGTCAAAGGCAGTACATATTCCTACTTTGGTCGGTCATTGTGCATGGTAGCCACACTGTGCTAGTACTGACTGAAGGTCGTTGTACTTGCTAGTTGAGAACTGATATTCCCATGGCATTGTTTCCTCCCCTGACCGTTTGTGACTCGTGTTATGGTTGGTCAATGTTGACCACCCATATTGAAATTCTCTGGTCATGGTCAGTGACATATGCCTATTTTGGTTGTTTGGTGTGCATATTAGCCACACCGTGCCACTACGTATTGACGTGCTTTGTCCGTTCTAGTCGATACATAGGGTTCCCAAACCGTTCTCTCTCCCTCTGACCATTTGTGACTCGTGTTATGAGTTGTCAATGTTGACCACACATAATGGACTTCTTCGGTCATATTCAGTGTCATATGCATCCTTAGGTTGGTCACTGTGCACGCTAGCCATATGTCCCTCTTTCCCGCTGTTGCCTTCCCATGGTCATGGGATGGTCCCATCGACGTGCCGGGACATGATCAACCGGAGCCCCAGGGTCTCTCGTTGTCCTGGGGCACCCTGGTGTCCTGACATCTTCTCCAACCTCAGCTCCCCGTCCCTGCTGCATCCTCCTTGGCGCACTTGATATGTCCGGGCGCCGGGTAGGTCGATCATTCGCCGGAGGTGGAAGGGAGTGGGGTTGCAATTTTGGTTCCTGTAGATCTGGTGACCTTGGTGCTGCCGGTGGCGGCTGGTCTCTCAAGAGGCACCATTGAGGCGTCACCGCCAATGCCTCATTTACCATCGCCAGCACCTTCCTCCTTACCTGGAGAACATCCCTGTTCCCTAGCGCCCTCATGGCCAAGACCGCCTTCCAAGCCGCCACTCCCTCCTGTCCAGGCAATGCCACCGCATTGCAGTGGAGTTGTTCCACTGGGTGGGAATCTGCATACGAGCGTGGTGCTGCCCTGTCTCCCGCGCCCTGCTGACCTTCTTCTCTCTGCCGCTCTTGATCCCGTGCCCGGGCCTCGAGGAGTCGTAGCTTTGCCACACATTTGTCACAGTGATGATCAACCCTGGTAGCATCTGCCCACATGGCCGATGGAGTGACTGGTTGTATCCTTCGCACCACTTGGTAGCGCTGTAGTTGCCACACTCCGCGCAGCGCAAGCGCCACTCCACGTCCGCCGCTTGCCGATCTTCCCTTTCGTACTCCTCTCTTTCCTTCCGCATTCTCCCTTTCAGTTCCTGAGCACAGGCCAGACAGACATGCACTACTTTCTGTTGCAGCAGCTCCTCCTCCCCACAGATGTAATGGAGGGCCACCCTGCAATTGAAGCAGCGCTTCTTTTGCGTCCTTGCCGGCCGCTTGTACTTTCCGCACTCCTCTGTCTCTTCTACCCCAGGCGCACTTGGTCCAGCAGCCTGTCCACCCTCTTTGCCTGTCTCCTGCTCTTCTTCCACTAGCCTCCGGATGCAGCCCTTGCAATGCTATCCCAACCCTGGAATCTCTGTCCCACACTTGAAGTGGAGAGGTGCTTTACATTCATAGCACCAGCTGGTTTCCGTGCGGTCGTGTGGCTCACCGCAGGTTTCGCACCTCTCAATCCACCGCTTGGGTGTGGGCGTGTTCTTCCTCCTGTCCTCTTTGTCCGCTTTTGCCAGCATGAGAGATGCGCACTTCTTGCACCCTATCACCTTCTGGCGCATCCTTATCTTTGGGTCCTGGCAAGCTGCATGCACAGGATGTCTGCACAAGTAGCAGCGGAACAAAGTGGTGGCATCCATTGGCTCTCCACAGCTACCGCATGGCTCCTTCTCGTCTTGCGGCACACTGGATTTCCCGGCTACAACCCTGATGCTCGAGCGGGCCCTCTCCTCCTCCCTTTCCTTCTACAGTTCCTCCTCACAGTCTATTCCCATGTTCTCCTTCAGACTCGATGCACAGACCTCACACATCTTGATGTCATGCAGGATATCGAGTTCTAAGTCACAGCATGCCAAAGGGAGGCTGGCCTTGCGTCCCTCGCACACCACGTCTCCCCTGGCAGCGACCGTGTGTTTGCAGGTTGCACAGAGTTGCGGAGCCATCTGCTCCTCTCCATCTTCTTTGTCCTGATCGTCCACCCCAATGCTTAATTCAAGTTCTCCATGCCGACGCTCCTCCTATCCTTGCGCTGGTACCCGTTATTCTAACCTTGTTGGCGCTTCCAGCCGAGAGCTGGTTGGCCACAGGGACCTATCATCAGGGGGAAGTGGCTCCCATCTTGAAGGAGGGGTGTGGAGCAAACTGTAGTGCTCTTCCTGTGCCGGTAGAGGCTCCCTTTCCTCTCCTTGTTTTTCCGCCTCTCTCCGTTGCTTCTTTTCCCCCATACGAATCCCCCAGGGCCCTTTTTGTTTATTTTTCTACTGCTCCTCCGGCTGCTCCTCCACTGCTGCTGGTGGTGCTTGCGTCTCAGGTCCCGCGCCGGGCGCAGCCACCGCAAGAGGCATCGCCCCCGTTCTCTGCTGTTCTATTGCTGCTGCTGGTGGCGCCGGCACTCTGGGCGTCGCGCCGGGTGCAGCTGCTGCAAGAGGCAGAACCTCCTGTTCCCGCTGCTCTGCTGCTGCAGCGGGTGGCGTTGGCACTCCTGGCACTACGCCGGGTGCATGTGCTGCAAGAGGCAGTACCTCCTGTTCCCGCTGCTCTACCACTACTACCAGTTGCGCTAGCGCTCGAGGCGCCGTGCCGAGTGTAGCTGCTGCAAAAGGCAGCACCTCCTATTCCCGCTGCTCTGCTGCTATTACAGGTGGCGCTGGCACTCCGGGCGCCGCGCCGGGTGCAGTTGCTGCAAGAGGCAGCACCTCTTGTTCCCGGTGCTCTGCTTTTGCTGGTGGTGGCACTCGCACTTCTGGCACCGCGCCTTGTGCAGCTCCTACAAGAGGCAACACCTCCTATTTCCGCTGCTCTGCCGCTGCTGCTGGTGGCGTTGGCACTCCGGGTACCGCGTCAGGTGCAGCTGCTGCAAGAGGCAGCACCTCCTATTCCCGTTGCTCTGCTGCTGCTGCTGCTGGTAGCGCTGGCACTCCTGGTGCCACGCCTAGTCTAGCTGCCGCAAGAGGCAACACCTCCTGTTCCCGCTGCTCTGCTGCTGCTGCTGGTGGCGATGGCACTCCGGGCGCCGCGCCTGGTGCAGCTGCCGTGAGAGGCAATACTTCCTGATCCCGCTGCTCTGCTGCTGCTGTTGGTGGCGCCTACGCCTCGGGCAAAGCGCCGGCTGTAGTTGCCGCACGAGGCAGCACCTCCTGATCCCGCTGCTCTGCTGTTGCTGCTGGTGGCGCCTATGTCTTGGGCGTAGCACCGGCTATAGTTGCTGCAAGAGGCAGCATCTCCTGTTCCAGCTGCTCTGCTATTGATGCTCGTGGCGCTGGCACTCCGGGCGCCGCGCCGGGTGCAGCTACCGTAAGAGGCAGCTCCTCCTATTCTCGTTGCTCTGCTGCTACTGCTGGTGGCGTTGATGCTCCGGGTGCCGCGCCAGTATAGCTGCCACAGGAGGCAGCACTTCGTGATCCCGCTGCTCAGCTGCAACTACTGGTGGCGCCTGTGCCTCGGGTGCCGCGCCGGCTTCAGCTGCCGCCAGAGGTAGCACCTCCTGTTCCCGCTGCTTTGCTGCTGCTACTGGTGGCGCTGGTACTCCTGGCGCCGCGCCTGGTGAAGCTGCCGCAAGAGGTAGCTCCTCCGGCTCTCACTGCTGTGCTGCTGCTTCTGGTGGCACTGGCGCTCCGGGCGCCGTGCTTGGTGTAGCTGCCGCAAGAGGCAGCACCTACTGTCTCTGTTGTAGGAGTTTCTCGGGGCGCACTCCTAATGACGTCACGACCGATAGCAATAAGTCCAGGCTATGTTGAGCGTCTGCTGCCGTCGGTGCAGCTTGATGATCTGTCGTATGTGGGAGAGTCCCAACGTGTGGCCGCTCCGCCTGCCTTTGTCGCGTGGCTGCCGTTGTTGCACCAAGTGTCGCACCGAGACTCTGGTGTGCCTGCTTTGAGTCCAACACTGGCTGCCCCGGGGCCTCAGGCACCGCGTTTGGCGTGGCTCCGCGGGGAGGCGATCGTTACCGGACTTGTGTTTCAATCCCTGATGGCGCCTCCTCAGTGGTCCTGGGCCACCGAGTAGGGAGTTTTTCTTTCCCTGTCCAATGTTGCTTCCTGGTGATACCCTCCATCTTCCCCGCAGCATGTTCTGTCCCTTCCTCTGCTGCCCTCTCCTGCTGCTCCTCTTGTTGTGGTATTGCGCTCGCTCCAGCTCCCTTCTCGTGTACCTCATTGTCTTGTCGTGCCGGGAGAGGCATCCCAATACCTAAAAAAACAAGCCGGGTCCCACCGGCCAAAGAGGCAGGCGTGTCGACCACGAGTACGGCAGCTGTGGTGATGGGTGGGGGAGGGCGGTGTGGGCGATGCGGAGACTAAGGCATCCCTGCAAACGTAGTCGCCACCTCTTCCACGTCGTCATCGGTACTGTTGCGGGGTAGGTGGCATCCGGCCGCGAGGGTCTGCCAACGGACAGGGAGCTTCTCAAGTTGCTCTCATCGCACCATGATGTTGGAAGTGTGGCGGCCCTCAAGCCACACATGTACCCCATTGACGGCCCAAACCTGGTAACATTGGTCCAGGAGTGTCGCTTCGTTCTGCCGCACCTTACCCACCTCTTCCCGCTTTGGCCGCACACCGTCACCGACCTGGAGGTCATCGAGCATGAGGCCGGCATTGGCACGGTCCACCCCACGCTGTGCTGCGACAGACCCCCGAGTGCGAGCCTCTTAGAGGCATTTATTGAAGCCAGGCACCCCGTTGTTTCATGAACTCCACCTTATCAGCCACCGTTGCACCTTCTTCCCGTGGCGGCATTGGCGCATCAGGCATGAGAGACAGGGTAGCCATGGTCCAATGTTGGTGATCATGACGCAGCATGTGGGGTGAGAAGCTGGTAGAAGAATGAGGTGTGATGTTGTATTCATAAACGACGTCTTCCAGCCGCTCGTCCCAAGGTCCGTTGTCATCCGAAAGCTTGCGGATGGTCAGCGTGATTGCCCCATGCATATGTTCAACCTGACCTTGTGCCTGCGGCCGATATGGGGCCCCATTCTCAATCTGAATGTTGAAGTAGGCCGCCACCTCTGCGAACGTCCGTGGAAAGTCCAAGCCATTGTCGCACCGGATGATTTTGCAGCCACCTCCTTGATAGATGACCTCTTCCTTCAGGAACGCTGTGGCGTGTGCTGTGTCAGCCTTGGGGACCGCCCGAGCCATGTCCCACTTGGTCATGTGGTCGATGCCGAGGATCTAGTACATGTTCTTGCATTGGGTGAGGCAAAGGGGCCATGAAAGTCAATCACAACCCTCTCCATTGGTGCGCCGAGGTGGGCGCACACAAAACGGGGCTGGTGGATCTGTTAGCGAGGGTGATGGCAGATGCAGGTTTCACATGTTGCGATGATCTCCCCAATCTGCTTCTTCAATCCCACCCAGTAGACCTGTGGGACAAGAGTCTCATATATGGTGGCGGATCGTGCGTGCATGCAGTCATGCTCTTGCATGATCAGTTGTCCCGCAATGGTACTGGTGTGCACCAGCGCAGTGGGTATGCGTTGTCTTCCCGCCTCCAGAGTCGCCCCTGTAACCACACGTACTTGTCGAGTGTGGCCTTGGCATCGGAGCAAACGTGGACATCCGGGTATATTTCCACCATGGTGAGGCCACCAGATAGGATCTGGGCTTGTGCCCAATCGGACCACTCGTACGTTTTGACGGCTGGCTCCTCCTGCCAGTGCTTTAGGTCTCCTCCAGGCACCAAGACCAGGAGGCAACGCCGCAGTTCTTCAAATAACTCTAGTGGCAGAGGTGCTCTTCCACCAGCAGGCTGAGCCTGATGCTGCTCATCACCCGCCCATGGTGGGAGGGCGTCAGTCCGTGTGCGCCTGGAGGAACTGCGCATGATGGCTGGGTCTGCCGTGCCTTTGGAGTTCGTTGTGGCTGGACGCCGGATGCGTGATGAAGTATGCCGCATGGTAGCTGGAGGCATGGCAGGTGCTGCATCAGCGGCTGGCGTGCTTGCCCTGGTGGGGTGGACTCCTGCAGGCGCAGACTCGGGTATGGCCGGTGGATCATCCACCGGAGTTGGCGTCGCCCCCAATGCGGCGGGCGATTCTGGGGGAGGAGAGGAGGTTGGTGCAACTCCCGCTCCATCTCGGGACGGTGGATGGTTCACCGGCAGTGCTGCGGCCTGGGATGCCGATGGTACTGGAGCAGTAGGGGAATAGGGAGGAGAGGGGGGACGGGGAAGAGGGCCAAAGACTGGAAGCGCGATGAGAGTCTCGCGTCGGTGAGGAGGAGAGGGGGGTGGAGGGGAAGCAAGAGAAGAGGGTAGCTGATCCACCGGAAGCAACGCTATTGCTGGAGACGTGTCCGTCGTATCTGTGGATGGTACGGGCCGAGGGCGCGTCGGACCCACGCCGCATGCCACCTGGGTGGACGGCGAGGGAGGAGGGACGGACGCCGAGGACGGGACGGCAGTCGATGGTGGTTGGTCAGCTGAGATGAGCTCCTCATGGTCACGGGGCGATTCCTCACTGCTGGTGCTTGAATTGGACGCCAAAGAGGGGGAACCGAGCTGCTGGCGGTGAAGCCAGCGCATGAACACCCTTAGCACCACCCCATCACGAGGACCGACCGTCTGCACCGGGAAGATACGTGTGAGACCCGCATGATCGTGCTGATCTGCTTCCACATGGCGGTAGGAGGCCCGCAACATGATTCCGTGACGAGCAAAGGGATGCAGGTTTGCAGGGAGGGGACCCCGCTGGCGATGCTGCACCGTCCAGTCGAGAAAACCAACGGAAGGCTTGCGCTCCGTGACCGAGAGAGAAGTCGAGGGGGTAAAGGAGGCGGGGGAAGTCGTGATGATGCAGATTAAAACTCCTTGTCAGGAATGGAAGGAGGTTGGGCTGGGTGCGTTCTGGGTGGTCAGGGGTCATGGTCCACTGCAGGAAGCAGCGGAAGGCTACCGGTCCGGCATCAGTGGAAACGTCCAGCAGGTATAGGTGCCGCAACTCCTTGAGATACTCCTCCCACTCGTCCCTCAGCCCGTGTACGGCACCTGTGATGAATATGCGGGTCACATCACGAATTAACTGTTGTTGTAGGTACCGTTCGCGCTCATCGATTAGCTGTTTGGCCTGATCAACCCGCGTGCAGATGGTACGGTATTGCTGGGAGACGTCCTCTTGGAGGGCCAGAACCCTCACCCACTGCTGCGACATGTCTTGCAATCTTTCACGGTCAGCTGCCCATTCCTCCTCACACTCAGTTCGCAGCTGCTGCAGATCGGAAAGCTACGCCTCGCGCTGCTGCAGCCCTGAAGTTAAGCAAACCACCTCTGCACATGTCGCCTGGAGGGTTCGGCCCAATTCCGCACATTGGTCAATGAAACGTTGCCCCTCTACTGCGGGTGGCTCATCCCCTCTGTCAGCACCCTCGTTCCACTCATCTTGCAGGTGTTGTACCTCCTGAAGCCTCGCTTGGATGGCTGCTACTCGTGTTTCTTGCTCCTGGACACGCCGCTGTCTGTCTGTGTGGGCAGATTCGCACGCAGAGAGGGCAGTCCTAACTTGAGCCAGGTTGGCGGCAGAACTGCGCACATGATCCGCGTACGTCCTCACCCATGTCCTGTGTTGCTCCCAGAGTCTCTCCACTCTTCCCACCCATGCTCGATTATGGGTGATGTGAAGTGCGAATGCTTGCCAAAGCGCCTCATTGCTGCGGAGGTCAGGTACTTCCAGTGAAGGTGGAGGTGCCGGGCAGGGATCGTCCATGCGCAAGGCGCGGAGAAGATCTTTTGCTTCACCCATAGTGAGGAAAGCTGCGAGTGCACGGGCCTCGAACTCAGGAGTAGCATCCGTGTGCACCGCGCTTTCAGCGAGTTCGTGCTCGTACCGTGCCCAGCCAGTGTGGGCCATCTTTGGCGTGGCGTTGGTAGTGTTCGTCCGTCGTCGTTCTCATGTAGCAGTCGCGTGAGAAGTGTGTTCCAGAACGTCGAGAGCTGTGCCTGTCTCCGTCGTGGATCGTCGGCTGTGCAAACAGTGTGAACTGCGTGAACAAGAATTTGAGGGTTGCCGTCGGGGTCCACGAGAGGGTGCCCGGGCAATCCGGGGCGGCCGGGCGGGATGGGCGTGCCGTCGTGGCCGTCGGAGGGCGAGGGGTATGTCAGGTTCCAGGTCGCGTCGATGTGTTGTAGGGTCACCTCGAATCCTTGCCGATCGCGTGGAGACGCCTTCTCCTAAGAGGATGATGTCTTCTGAAGCTCCCGCCGTCGCCTGCATGCGTTGCGCGATGCGAGCATGCACCTCTGTCGGGTACGGTGCATGATCATCCGGAGAGTCGCTGCTGTCCGTGGACGATGCCGGTGCGTTAGCGACTAGTTTCATGAAGCGTGGGCCGGTATATTGATTGTCCGCATGTGCTGGGCGGCTGGTGGGGAAGGTCTGCCCCGTCAGCAATCGAGCATTCGGCTGAGGTGGCACTTCCGTTGCTTCAAACTGAAGCGGGACGTATGATGGTGCCCCGTCATTGTCGTGCAACGTCATGCATTTTCCCCCGAGCTAAATTATCACGTCGCATGCCGTTAAGCAGTCGTTCGCAAGGAGGACATCGTACGTGGAGGTTTCACACACTTGGAGCGGCAAGTTCCGGTGGATATTTCCGACCTGAAGGGGAAATAAATTGATTTGACCCTCGGATTGGGTGATCTCTCCTCCCGCGGCGCCGAAGCACAGGTCGACAGCTCGGACGAGGTTCGACCAATTAAACCGCCGGATGACGCGCATGGCGACGGTGGTATGCGTAGCCCCGGTATCCATGAGAGCGATGAATTTTACGTCGGTGATCCAGACCGAGCATGAGATTAATGTACAGGTGTACTCTGGCAGTGGTTGGCAGCACAGCGTCATGGGTCGCCATGCAAGGGCTCCTGCGTTGAGGATCTCATTGACAATCCACTGAGTTCCATCAACATGATCCCTCATCATGCGGTGACCTGGCGATTCAAGGCAACAATTGACTCTCCATCCGGATGATGCCAGCACAGCATTGATGTCTTTGAAGAAGGTCTCCAGCTGTGTAGTTTGCCCTGGCAAATGAGTAAGGACGTCCAGCTAGTGCAGCGCGAGGTGAGCTCGATCGAAGAATTGTCGGATGGCGTCCGCCACTGATGAACGGACCGCACTCGTTGGCGTTGGTGCCACAACCGGCGGGGTGCGCGCCGTGGATGCAGGAGCAGGGTCGTGCCGCATGTGGCGAAGCCAATCCCCGCATACCTTGTGCGTCCATCCAGGCGCATCCTTGAAGAGGTCGGTCCTTTGTCGCACATTGATGTGGCTCACGTCGTGATCATTGTGAGGGAAGCCGTCAAGAGGGTATGCCCTGCGGTATCCCTCAGTGGTGAGATCGCGAGCTTGACCCTGAATCAGAATAGCCTTTCCAAAAGGGGGCTCAAGCGGAGGTGGACCACCTCCGTGTGATGGTGTTTCGTGGGAGCCGCTGTCCTTCCATCCTTCACGTGGTAATCGGCTAAGAGCATCTGCATTGCGATTCGCAAATGCTGGTTGGTATTTGATCGTGAGGTTGTATCCTTGGAAAAGTAGGGCCCATTTGCCTAGGATTCCCTCATGGTTTTGCGTTGTGAGCAGCCATTGGAGGGCCTGATGATCTGTGAGGATGGTGAAGGGTTTCCATTATTGACGTAATCTCCGTAGAACTGGATGGCCCACAGAACCAGACACTGGAGAGCCAGACATTCTCCCTTCACCAGAGGGTACTTAGCCTCCGCGTCATTGAGCGCACGGCTACCATAGCAGACCACCCTCATCATGCCGTCGTCTCCACGTTGAGACAGGATAGCCCCAATACCCTCCTATGAGAAGTCTGTTGTGATGACAAATGGCAGGTTGAAGTTTGGGAATTCCAGCATCAGGGCCGTGATGAGGTAATACTTAATCTCGACCCATGCAAGCTGACAGGCCTCAGTCCATTCAAATGGTTCATCTTGGTGGGTAAGACGTTGCAATGGACGAACAATATTCGCATGGTCACGGACAAACCCGCGGTAGAAACTGACGAACCCCAAGAAGATCTTGACCTGGGATGATGTAATTGGACACTTCCAGTCACGGATGGCCGCAATCTTGTCTGGGTCCGTAGATATTCCTTGTGCACTGATGATGAATCCCAGGAACTCCATGATATCCGCCCCGATGACGCACTTGGCGGCCTTCAAACGAAGGTTTGCGGAGCGCAGGGCAAAAAATACAGCATCAAGTGAAGCCATTAGCTCTTGGAAGCTAAATGTAGCGACCATGATGTCATCCACATAACAGCATGCATTGGGAACATCGCGTAGCACTCGATCCATCACTCGTTGAAACATAGCACCCGTGTTGCGCAGCCCAAAGGGCATACGGGTGAAGGCATATAGCCCGTTCAGAGTGATGAAGGCCATCTTCAGCATAGAATTGTGATCCATAGGAATGGTATGAAAGGCAGATTTGACGTCGAGCTTGGCAAACCAACTCTTCCCGCGCTGGCGTTCTTGGATATCGAGAAAGAGTGGCATGGGATATGCATCTTCAACTGTGACTTTGTTAAGGTCACGGAAGTCAACACAGAACCGCTTTGTGCCATCCGGTTTCCCCACAATCACTAGATTGGAGCGCCACGGTGATGCCCCCAATTTCGCCGCGTCCTTAATTTCCTCCGCGGGTGTCTATGCACCGCGCTGCTCCGCGGACCAGACACCTTTACGCTAGATTAGCAGCAACCTTGTACTTGTGAGCAACGCCGCGGATCCCAGATCTAGACTCACACACTGGCACCTTTACCGACGCTTGTGACACTCCGCGGTCCGCCTCTTCCCGCACAGGAGTCCACCACCTGGTGGCGTCCGACTCCGTTCCGCAGTACCCACGTTCCGCGGTCGTGTGCAAGCAAGGGGCACCGCCGGCAGTTCACCTCACTCGGGCTTTTGGTGCACACACAGTCCCACAATCCGCGGACCACAGATCTGGACTCGCACGCTGGCACCTCACCGATGTGTATGACACTCCGCGGTCCGCTTCTTCCCACACGGAAGTCCACCACCTCGTGGCGTCCGACTCCGTTCCGCGGAACCCACGTTCCGCGGACGTGTGCAAGCAAGGGACACCGCCGGCAGTTCACCTCACTCGGGCTTTTGGTCCACACGCAGTCCCACAATCCGCGGACCAGATTCCGAGGTCAATGGGAGACGAGAAGGCAATGGAGGAGACAGAGAGTAGGCAAATGTCTTTCATAAAAGCTGGTAACGCGGAGTACACAGAATGCTGGGGAGGCATGCAAGACTGAGTTGCACTTGTCCTACTGCTAGTAAGGCCCTTTTCTACTTGGGACTCCGCGCGGCGTGTCTACACGCCGGCGGTCTCATCCCTCTCACATCATCCTTCTTCCTCCTAATTGGACTCCACGCGGTGCGGTTATGCACCGCGGGTCTCGTCTCAATCAAACGCACATACACATACTGCCTATCTTCTTTCATCCGCGACTCGTGCACGCGGTTCTTCGTGTTCTTCCTTGAATCTTCGTACTTCGCGATGCGTCTCCCGAGGCTCCTCCGTGATTGATGCTTGGTCATTCCTTGCTGATTGGACGTTTCTCCCT
>SZWC01006012.1:65467-98827 GCA_023375785.1 Penium margaritaceum | reverse complement strand
CCCAGTCCCGATCCCAGTCCCGATCCCAGTCGCAATCCCAGTCCCGATCCTAGTCCCAATCCTAGTCCCGATCCCAATCTCGATCCCAGTCCTGATCCCAGTCCCGATCCCTGTCCTGATCCCACTCCCGATCCCAGTCCCGATCCCAGACCTGATCATAGTCCGATCCCAGTCCCGATCCCATTCCTGATCCCTGTCCCGATCCTAGTCCTGGTCCCATTCCCGATCCTAGTCCCGGTCCTAGTCCGGATCCAATTCCCGATCCGAAACCTGATCCCAGTCTCGATCCCAGTCCCGATCCCAGTCCTAGTCCCACTCCCAGTCCCAGTCCGAGTCTCAGTCCGAGTCGCAGTCCCAGTCCCAGTCCCAGTCCCAGTCCCAGTCCCAGACCCAGTCCTAGTCCCAGTCCCAGTCCTAGTCCTAGTCCTAGTCCCAGTCCTTGTCCCAATCCCAGTCACTGCCCCAGTCCCAGTCCCAGTCCCAGTCCTAGTCCCAGTCCCATTCCCAATCCCGGTCCCAGTCCCAGTCCCAGTCCCAGTCCCAGTCCCAGTCACAGTCCCAGTCCACGTCCCAGTCCCAGTCCCAGTCCCAGTCACAGTCCCAGTCCACGTCCCAGTCCCAGTCCCAGTCCCAGTCACAGTCCCAGTCCACGTCCCAGTCCCAGTCCCAGTCCCAGTCACAGTCCCAGTCCACGTCCCAGTCCCAGTCCCAGTCCCAGTCACAGTCCCAGTCCACGTCCCAGTCCCAGTCCCAGTCCCAGTCACAGTCCCAGTCCACGTCCCAGTCCCAGTCCCAGTCCCAGTCACAGTCCCAGTCCACGTCCCAGTCCCAGTCCCAGTCCCAGTCACAGTCCCAGTCCACGTCCCAGTCCCAGTCCCAGTCCCAGTCACAGTCCCAGTCCACGTCCCAGTCCCAGTCCCAGTCCCAGTCACAGTCCCAGTCCACGTCCCAGTCCCAGTCCCAGTCCCAGTCACAGTCCCAGTCCACGTCCCAGTCCCAGTCCCAGTCCCAGTCACAGTCCCAGTCCACGTCCCAGTCCCAGTCCCAGTCCCAGTCACAGTCCCAGTCCACGTCCCAGTCCCAGTCCCAGTCCCAGTCACAGTCCCAGTCCACGTCCCAGTCCCAGTCCCAGTCCCAGTCACAGTCCCAGTCCACGTCCCAGTCCCAGTCCCAGTCCCAGTCACAGTCCCAGTCCACGTCCCAGTCCCAGTCCCAGTCCCAGTCACAGTCCCAGTCCACGTCCCAGTCCCAGTCCCAGTCCCAGTCACAGTCCCAGTCCACGTCCCAGTCCCAGTCCCAGTCCCAGTCACAGTCCCAGTCCACGTCCCAGTCCCAGTCCCAGTCCCAGTCACAGTCCCAGTCCACGTCCCAGTCCCAGTCCCAGTCCCAGTCACAGTCCCAGTCCACGTCCCAGTCCCAGTCCCAGTCCCAGTCACAGTCCCAGTCCACGTCCCAGTCCCAGTCCCAGTCCCAGTCACAGTCCCAGTCCACGTCCCAGTCCCAGTCCCAGTCCCAGTCACAGTCCCAGTCCACGTCCCAGTCCCAGTCCCAGTCCCAGTCACAGTCCCAGTCCACGTCCCAGTCCCAGTCCCAGTCCCAGTCACAGTCCCAGTCCACGTCCCAGTCCCAGTCCCAGTCCCAGTCACAGTCCCAGTCCACGTCCCAGTCCCAGTCCCAGTCCCAGTCACAGTCCCAGTCCACGTCCCAGTCCCAGTCCCAGTCCCAGTCCAAGTCCCAGTTCCAGTCCCTGTCCCAGTCCCAGTCCCAGCCCCAGTCCCAGTCCCAGTCCCAGTCCTAATCCCAGTCCCAGTCCCAGTCCCAGTCGCAGTCCCATTCCCAATCCCAGTCCCAGTCCCATCCCAGTCCCAGTCCCCGTCCCCGTCCCAGTCCTAGTCCTGATGCCAGTCCCGATCCCAGTCCCGATCCCAGTTCCGATCCCAGTCCCGATCCCAGTCCCGGTCCCAGTCCCAGTCCCAGTCCCAGTCCGAGTCCCAGTTACAGTCCCAGTCCCAGTCCCTGTCCCAGTCCCAGTCCCTGTAAGTGTGTGTAAGTGCGTGTAAGTGCGTGCAAGTGCGTGGAAGTGCGTGTAAGTACGTGTAAGTGCGTGTAAGTACGTGTAAGTACGTGTAAGTGCGTGTAAGTGCATGTAAGTATGTGTTAGTGTGTGTAAGTTTATGTAAATGCGTGTAAGTACGTGCAAGTGCGTGTAAGTGTGTGTAAGTGTGTATCAGTGCGTGTAATTGTGTGCAAGTGCGTAGAAGTGCGTGTAAGTGCGTGCAAGTGTGTGCAAGTGTGTATAAGTGCGTGTAAGTACGTGTAAGTTTATGTGAGTACATGTAAGTGCATGTAAGTACGTGTAAGTGGGTGTAAGTTCGTGTAAGTGCGTGCACGTACGTGTAAGTGCGTGTAAGTACGTGTAAGTTCTTGTAAGTGCGTGTAAGTGCGTATTAGTGTGTGTAAGTGCGTGTAAGTGCGTGTAAGTGCGTGTTACTGTGTGTAAGTGTGTGTAAGTACGTGTAAGTGCGTGTAATTACGTGTAAGTATGTGTGAGTGCAAGTAAGTGCGTGTGAGTGCGTGTGAGTACGTGCAAGTGCGTGTAAGTGCGTGTAAGTGTGTGTAAGCATGTGTAAGTAAGTGTAAGTACGTGTAAGTGCAAATCAGTGCGTAAAGTTACGTGTAAGTGCATGTTATTAGGTGTAAGTGCATGTAAGTACATGTAAGCACGTGTAAGTTGGTGTAAGTATGTGTAAGTGGGTGTAATTGGTTGTAAGTGCAAGTAAGTGCGTGTAAGTACGTGTAAGTGCATGTAACTATGTGTAAGTGCGTGTAAGTGCGTGTAAGTGTGTGTAAGTGTGTGTAAGTGTGTATACGTTTGTATAAGTGCGTTTCAGTGTATATAAATGTGTGTAAGTGCATGTAAGTGCATTTAGGTACGTGTAAATGCGTGTAAGTGTGTGTAAGTACTTGTAAGTACATATACATGCGTGAAAGTGCGTGTAAGTGCGTGTCAGTGTGTGTACGTGAGTGCAAATGCGTACCAGTGCGTGCGGGTACGTGTAAGTGCACGTAACTGCATGTAAGTGTGTGTAAGTGCATGTAACTGCGTGTAAGTGCGTGTTAGTTTGTGTATGTGTGTGTAAGTGCGAGTAAGTATGTGCAAGTGGGTGTAAATAGGTATAAGTACGTGTAAGTGTGTGTAAGTACGTGTAAGTGGGTGTAAGTGCGTGTAAGTGTGTGTAAGTGCGTGTAAGTGTGTGAGAGTGCGTGTACGTGTGTACAATTTGGTTAAAGTACGGATAAGTGCATGTAAGTGCGTGCAAGTGCGCATAAGTACGTGTAAGTGCGTGTAAGTACGTGTAAGTTTGTGTAAGTGCGTGTAAGTGCGTGTAAGTACGTGTATGTGCGTGTAAGTGCGTGTAAGTGCGTTTAGGTTCATATAAGTGTGTGTAAGTGCGTATAAGTATGTGTAAGTACATGTAAGTACGTGTAAGTGCGTGTAAGTGCGTGTAAGTGCGTGTCAGTGTGTGTAAGTTCGTGTAAGTGCGTGTAAGTGCGTGTCCATGTGTGTAAGTGCGTGTAAGTACGTGCAAGTGCGTGTAAGTGCGTGTCAGTTTGTGTGAGTGTGTGTAAGTGCGTGTAAGTGTGTGCAAGTGCGTGTAAGTATGTATAAGTACGAGTAAGTGCGTGGAAGTGCGTGTAAGTCGGTATAAGTGTGTGTAAGTGGGTGTAAGTGCGTGTCAGTGTGTGTAAGTGCGTGTAAGTGCGTGTAAGTACGTGTAAGTGTGTGTAAGTGCGTGTAGGTGCGTGCAAGTGCGTGCAAGTACGTATAAGTGCATGTTAGTGCGTGTAAGTGCGTGTAAGTGTGTGTACCTGTGTGTAAGTGCGTGCAAGTTTGTGTAAGTGCGAGTAAGTGCGTGTAAGTGTGTGCAAGTGCGTGAAAGTATGTGTAAGTATGTGTAAGTGTGTGCAAGTGTGTGTAAGTGGGTGTAAGTGCGTGTAAGTGCGTGTCAGTGTGTGTACGTACATGTAAGTGCGTATAACTACATATAAGTGTGTGTAAGTGTGTGTAAGTATGTGCAAGGGCTTGCAAGTGTATGTAAGTACGTGTAAGTGCGTGTAAGTACGTGGAAGTGCGTATAAGTGTGTGTAAGTGTGTGTTAGTGTGTGTAAGTTCGTGTAAATGCGTATAAGTATGAGGAAGTGCGTGTAAGTGTGTATAAGTGTGTGTAAGTGTGTGTAAGTGCTTGGTATTGTGTATAAGTGTGTGTAAGTACGTGTAAGTGTGTGCAAGTGTGTGCAAGTGCGTGTAAGTACGTGTAAGTGCGTGTAAGTTTATGTAAGTACGTGTAAGTGGGTGTAAGTACGTGTAAGTGGGTGTAAGTGCGTGTAAGTACGTGCACATGTGTATAAGTGCGTGTAAGTACGTGTAAGTTTGTGTAAGTGCATGGAAGTGCATGTAAGAGCGTGTAAGTGTGTGTTACTGTGTGTTAGTGCATGTAAGTGTGTGTAAGTACGTATAAGTGCGTGGAAGTACGTGTAAGTACGTGTGAGTGCAAGTAAGTGCGTGTGAGTATGTGTAAGTGTGTGTACGTGCGTGTAAGTGGGTGTAAGCACGTATAAGTGCGTGTGAGTGTGTGTAAGTACGTGTAAGTACAAGTGCGTGTAATTACGTGTAAGTACATGTAATTAGGTGTAAGTGCATGTAAGTATGTGTAAGTGCGTGTTAGTGGGTGTAAGTGCGTGTAAGTGGGTGTAAGTGCTTGTAAGTGCAAGTAAGTGCGTGTAGGTGCGTGTAAGTGCATGTAAGTACGTGTAAGTGTGTATATGTGCGTGTAAGTACATGTAAGTGTGTGTACGTGTGTTTAAGTCCGTATCAATGCGTATAAGTGTGTGTACATTCATGTAAGTGTGTGTAATTGTGTGTAAGTACGTGCGAGTGTGTGTAAGTGCGTATAAATGCATGTAAGTACGTGTAATTGCATGTAAGTGCTTGTAAGTGCATGTAAGTGCGTGTAAATGCGTACAAATACGTGTAAGTGCGTATAAGTGCGTGTACGTGCATGTAAGTATGTGAAACTGCGTGTAAGTGTGTGTAAGTGTGTGTGAATGCGTGTAAGTGCATTAAAGTGTGTGAAAGTGCGTGTAAGGGCGTGTAAGTACGTGTAAGTGCGTGTAAGTATGTGTACGTGCGTGCAAGTGTGTGTAAGTACGTGTAAGTGTGTGTAAGTGCGTGTAAGTGTGTGTTAGCATGTGTAAGTTCATGTAATAGCGTGTAAGTGCTAGGAAGTGCATGTAAGTGCGTGTAAGTGCGTGTGAGTTTGTCTAAGTGAATGTAAGTTCGTCTAAATGTGTGTAAGTTCGCGTAAGTGCATGTAAGTACGTGTAAGTGTGCGTAAGTGCGTGTAAGCATGTGTAAGTGGAAGTAAGTGCATGTGAGTGTGTGTAAGTGCGTATAAGTGCACGTAAGTACGTGTAAGTATGTGTAAGTGTGTGTAAGTGCGTGTAAGTGCGTGTAAGTGCGTGTAAATACCTACAAGTCTGTGTAAGTGTATGTAAGTGCGTATAAGTGCGTTAAAGTGCGTGTCAGTGCGTGTTAGTGCGTGTAAGTACATGTACATTTATGTAAGTACGTGTAAGTGCGGGTAAGTGTGTATACATACGTGTAAGTGCGTGCAAGTGGGTGTAAGTGTGTGTAAGTGTGTGTAAGTGTGTGTAAGTGTGTGTAAGTGCGTGTAAGTGCATGTCATTGCATATAAGTGCGTGTAAGTGTGTGCAAGTGCGTACATGTGTGTGTAAGTGCGTGAACGTGTGTGTAAGTACGTGAAAGTGCGTGTAAGCACGTGTAAGTACGTATAAGTGTGTTGAATTGTGTGTAAGTATGTGAAAATGCGTGTAAGTGCATATGAGTGCATGTAAGTACGTGTAAGTGTGTGTGAGTGCGTGTATGTGTGTGTAAGTGTGTGTAAGTGGGTGTAAGTGCGTGTAGGTGCGTGTGTATGTGTAAGTGCATGGAAGTGCGTGCAAGTGCATGTAAGTACGTGTAAGTGCGGGTAAGTGCGTGTCAGTACGTGTAAGTTCGTAAAAATGCGTGTAAGTTCGTCTAAGTGAGTTTAAGTGCGTGTTAGTGCGTGTAAGTGCGTGTAAGTACGCTTAGGTATGTGTACGTGTGTGCAAGTACATGTAAGTGCGTCTAAGTGCGTGTAAGTGCTTGTAAGTGTGTGTAAGTGCATGAAAGTGCGTGTAAGTGTGTGTTAGTGCATGTAAGTGCGTGTAATTGCGTGAAAGTGCATGTGAGTTTGTGTAAGTACGTGTAAGTGCGCGTATGTGTGTGTAAGTGCGTATAAGTGCATGTAAGTGTATGCAAGTATGTGTAAGTGCGTGTAAGTGTGTGTAAGTGCGTGCAAGTTGGTGTAAGTATGGATAAGTGCGTGTAAGTACCTGTAAGTGCGTGTAAGTATGTGTAAGTGCGTGTAAGTGTTTGTAAGTGCACGTAAGTGCGTGTCAGTGCGTGTAAGTGCGTGCAAGTTCGTGTAAGTGCAAGTAAGTGCGTGTAAGTGCGTGTAAGTACATGTAAGTGCGTGTAAGTTTGTGTAAGTACGTGTAAGTGCATGTAAGTGAGTGTATGTGCGTGTAAGTGCATGCAAGTGCGTTTAGGTTCATGTAAGTGTGTGTAAGTACGTATGAGTATGTGTATGTGCGTCTAAGTACGTGTAAGTGTGTGTTAGTGCGTGTAAGTATGTGTAGGTGCGTGTAAGTGCGTATAAATGCGTGTAAGTGTGTGTTCGTGTGTGTAAGTGCGTGTAAGTGCGTGCAAGTGTGTGTAAGTGCGTGTAAGTTTGTATGAGTGTGTGTAAGTGTGTGTAAGTGCGTGCAAGTACGTGTAAGTGTGTATAAGTACGTGTAAGTACGTGCAAGTACGTGTAAGTGGATGTAAGTGTGTGTAAGTGCGTGTAGGTGCGTGTCAGTGTGTGTACGTGTGTGTAAGTGTTTGTAAGTGTGTGTAAGTACGTGTAAGTGCATGTAAGTGCGTGCAAGTGCATGGAAGTGCGTGTAAGTATGTATAAGTGCATGTACGTGCGTGTAAGTACTTGTAAGTGCGTGTAAGTGCGTGTAAGTATGTGTAAGTGTGTGTAAGTTCGTGTAAATGCGTGTAAGTACGTGCAAGTGCGTGTAAGTGTGTATAAGTGTGTGTAAGTGCGTGTAATCGTGTGTAAGTGCGTATACATCCGTGTAAGTGCGTGTAAGTGTGTGCAAGTGTGTGTAAGTGCGTGTAAGTATATGTCAGTTCGTGTAAGTACATGTAAGTGCGTGTAAGTACGTGTAAGTGGGTGTAATTGCGTGTAAGTGCGTGCACGTACGTGTAAGTGCATGTAAGTATGTGTAAGTTTGTGTAAGTGCGTCTAAGTGCGTGTAAGTGTGTGTAAGTGTGTGTAAGTGCGTGTTACTGTGTGTAAGTGTGTGTAAGTACGTGTAAATACATGTAAGTACGTGTAAGTACGTGTGAGTGCAAGTAAGTACGTGTTAGTGGGTGTAAGTGCATGTAAGTGTGTGCAAGTGCGTGTAAGCATGTGTAAGTGTGTGTGTAAGTACGTGTTAGTACGTGTAAGTGCAAGTAAGTGCGTGTAATTACGTGTAAGAGTATGTATTCATGTATAGGTGCATGTAAGCACGTGTAAGTGCGTATAAGTGGGTGTAAGTGTGTGTAATTAGATGTAATTGGTTGTAAGTGCAAGTAAGTGCGTGTAAGTACGTGTAAGTGCATGTAAGTATGTGTAAGTGCGTATCAGTGCGTGTAAGTGTCTATAAGTGCATATAAGTGTGTATACATACACGTAAGTGTGTGTTAGTGCATGTAAGTACGTGTAAGTGCATGTAAGTTCATTTAGGTGTGTGTAAGTGCGTAGAAGTACGTATAAGTGCGTTTAAGTGCTTGTAAGTGCGTATACGTGCGTGAAAGTGTGTGTAAGTGCATGTTAGTGTGTGTAAGTGTGTGTAATGTACAACTTACATACACTTACACACACTTACACAAACTTACACTCACTTACACGTACTTATACGCACTTACACGCACTTCTGCACACTTACACGCATTTACACAATCTTATATGCACTTACACATAGTTACACAAACTTACTCGACTAACACACACTTACACACACTTACACGTACTTACATGTACTTACACGCATTTACACTCACTTACACGCACTTACATGCACTTGCACGCACTTACATACACTTATGCATACTTACACGCACTCACACATACTTACACAAACTTACACCTTCTCACACGCACTTATACACACTTACACGCACTTACACAAACTTACACGCACTTACATACACTTGCACGTACTTAAACAACCTGACATGTATTTACACGCATTTACACACACTTACATGCACTTACACGCACTTCTCTCACTTACACGCACTTGCACGTACTTACACACACTTACACGTACTTACACACACTTACACGCACTTACACACACTTACACGGACTTACACACACTTACACGTACTTACACATACTTACACACACTTACACATACGTACACAAACTTACACACACTTACACGCACTTACACGCGCTTACACATACGTACATGCACTTACACACACTTATACATACTTACACGCACTTACACGCACTTACACAAACTTAAACGCACTTACACGCACTTACATGCACATACACAAACTTACACACACTTCCACGCACTTACACGCACTTACACGCACTCACACAAAAAAACAGGTGCATACATGCACTTACACGCACTTACACGCACTTACACGTACTTACACGCACTAACATGTACTTACACATGCTTACACGTACTTACGCAAACTTACACACACTTACACGCATTTACACACTTACACGCACTTACATACACTAACATGCACTTGTACGCATTTGCACACACTTACACGCACTTACACGCACTTACATGTACTTACACACACTTACACGCACTTACACGTACCTACACGTTCTTACACCCACTTCCACCCACTTACATGCACTTACATGAACTTACACGCACTTACATGCACTTACACGCACTTACACGCACTTACATGCACTCACACAAATGTACACGCACTTACATGCACTTAAACACACTTACACGCACTTACTCACTCTTGCACAAACTTACACGCACCTACACGCACTTACACGCACTTACACGTGCATACATGTACTTACATGCACTTACATGTACTTACGCGCACTTACACGTACTTACATGAAAGTACACGAACTTGCACGTACTTACACGTACTTACACGCAATTACACGCACTTACATGCACTTACCCACACTTACACAAACTTACAACCGCATACACGCACTGACACGCACTGACATGCACTTACACGCACTTACACGCACTTACATGCACTTACACATACTTGCGCCCTAGTTGCGCCTCGGTTGGGCACTAGCTACGCCATAATTGTGCCCTGGTTGCGTCCTAGTTGCGTCTTACTTGCGCCCTACTTGCACCCTAGTTGCACCCTAGTTGTGCCCTACTTGCACCCTAGTTGCGCCCTCGTTGCGCCCTCGTTGCACCCTAGTTGCGCCCTAGTTGCACCCTGGTTGCGCACAAGTTGCAACCTACTTCCCTTACTTGCACCCTACTTGCGCCCTAGTTGCGCCTTAGTTGGGGACTAGCCACGCCCTAGTTGTACCCTAGTTGCATCCTAGTTGCGTCCTACTTGTGCCATATTAGTGCCCTAGTTGCGCCTTAGTTGCGCCCTAGTTGCGCCCTAGTTGCGCCCTAGTTGTGCCCTAGTTGCGCCATAGTTGCGCCCTAGTTGTGCCCTATTTGCGCCCTAGTTGCGCCCTAGTTGCACCATAGTTGCGCCCAAGTCGCGCCCTAGTCGCGCCCTAGTTGCGCCCTAGTTGCGTCCTAGTTGTGCCCTAGTTGCACCCTAGTTGCGTCCTAGTTACGCCCTAGTTGCCCCCAGTTACGCCCTAATTGCGCCCTAGTTGCGCTCTTGTTGCGCCCTAGTTGCGCCCTAGTTGCGCCCTTACACGCACTTATACATACTTACATGCACTTACACGCACTTACACGGACTTCAACCGCACTTAATTGCACTTACACGCACTTACACCGCTTACACGCACTTACACGCACTTACACGCACTTATACAAACTTACATTTATTTACTCGTATTTACACATACTTACACACACTTACACGCACTTACACGTACTTACACCCACTTACATGCACTTACACACACTTACACGTACTTACACGTACGTACACGAACTTGCACACACTTACACAAACTTACATGCACATACAGACACTTACACGCACTGACACGTACTTACACGTACTTGCACGCACTTACTTGTACTTGCAAGCACTTACACCCACTTACACACACTTACACGCAGTTACACGCACTTACACGTGCTTACATATGCTTACACGTACTTACAAGCACTAACTTCCAATTACACATACTTAAACACACTTACACGTGCTTACATGCACTTACACGTACTTACACACACTTACACACACTTACACAAACTTACACGTACTTACACGCACTCACACGCACTCACACGCACTTACACGGACTTACACATACTTACACATACTTACACGCAAGTACATGCACTTACACACACTTACACACACTTACACGCACTTACACATACATACACACACTTACACGCACTAACACACACCTACACGTACTTACACGCACTTACACGTACTTAAACGCACTTACACGCACTTACACAAACTTACATGGATTTACACGCACTTGAACTAAACTTACTCGCACTTACACTCACTTGAACTGATCTTACACACACTTACATGCACTTGTACGTACTTACATACACTTACACACACCTACACGCACTTACACGCACTTACACGTACTTACACATACTTACACACACTTACATGCACTTACACAAACTTAAATGAACTTACACACACTTAAACTGAACATACACGCACTTACACGCACTTCCACGCACACACACGCACTAACATCCACTTACACGTGCTTAACATGCACTTACAGGCACTTACACGAACTTAAACCATACTTATACGCACTTCTATGCACTTACACGGACGTACACACACTTACACAAACTTACACGCACTGACAGGCACTTACACGTACTTACAGGCACTTACACGCACTTACACGCACTTACACGCACTTACACGCACTTACACACACTTACACATGCTGACATGCACTTACACGTACTTACACGCACTTACATGCACTTACACATACTTACACGTACTTACACGTACTTATACGCAGATACACACACGTACACGCACTTACACGCACTTACACGCAATAACACACACTTAACGCACTTACACGCACTTATACGTACTTACACACACTTACACACACTTACACGTGCTTACATGCACTTACACGTACTTACACGCACTTACTTACACTAACACGTACTTACACATACTTACACGCAGATACACGCAATTACATGCAATTACACGCAATTACACGCATTAACATTCACATAACGCATGTACACGCACTTATGCGCACTTGCACACACTTGCACACACTTACACACACTTACACCCACTTACATGCACTTACACAAACTTACACTCATGTACATACACATACACACACTTACGCAAACTTACACGTACTTACACGCACTTTCACGCATTTACATTCACTTACACGAACTTACACGTACTTACACGTGCTTACACGCACTTACACGCACTTACATGCACTCACACGCACTTACACGAACTAACACGCACTTACATGCACTCACACGCACTTACACATACTCACATGCACTTACACGTACATACACGTACTTACACGCACTTACACGCACCTACATGCACTCACCCGCACTTACACAAACTTACACACACTTACACGCATTGACACGCACTTATACGCACTTACACGTACTTACGCATACTTACACCCACTTACACGTACTTACATGCACTTACATGCACTTACATACACTTACACGCACTTACACGCACTTACACAAACTTACACACACTTACACACACGTACATACACTTACACGTACTTACACGTACTTACACGCACTTACACCCACTTACATGCACTTACACACACTTATACGCACTTACACGCACTTACGAGCACTTACACACACTTACACATACTAACATGTACAAACACGTGCTTACACGCACTTACACGCACTTACACGCACTTAAAGGCACTTACACGCAGTTACACAAGCTTACACAAAATTACACGCACTTAAACTGAATTTACACAAACTTACACGCACTTAAACTGAACGTATACGAACTTACACGCACTTAAACCGAACTTACACACA
Organism: Penium margaritaceum; assembly: GCA_023375785.1. Classification (NCBI taxonomy): domain Eukaryota; kingdom Viridiplantae; phylum Streptophyta; class Zygnematophyceae; order Desmidiales; family Peniaceae; genus Penium; species Penium margaritaceum. The sequence continues at coordinate 86,431 of SZWC01006012.1, read as the reverse complement.
CTTCCACGCACTTGCACGTACTTACACGCACTTACACACACCTACATATACTCACACACACTTACACATACTAACACGTACTTACACGCACTTACATGCAATTACACGGACTTACACAAACTTACACACACTTAAACTGAACTTACACGCACTTACACACACTTCCACACACTTTCATGCACTTACACGCACTTACACATACTTACATGCACTTACACACACTTACAAAAACTTAAACCGCACTTAAACGCACTTACACGCACTTACACGCACTTACAAGCACTTACACACACTTACACACATTTACACGAGCTTACACACACTTATACGTACTTACACGCACTTACACACATTTACACATACTTACACGTACTTACTTGCACTTGCAAGCACTTACACCCATTTACACACACTTACACCCACTTACACACGCTTGCACATGCTTACATGTTCTTACACGTACTTACATGCACTAACTTGCACTTTCACATGCTTACACGTACTTACACGTACTTACATGTACTTACACGTATTTACACGCACTTACATACACTTACACACACTTACACACATTAACATGCACTTACATGCAGTTACACGCACTTACACGCACTTACATGCACATACACACACTTACACACACTAACACCTACTAACACGCACTTACACGCACTTCCACGCACTTAAATGCACTTACACGTACTTACACAAGCTAACATGAACTTACATGCACTTAAACTGAACTTACACGCACTTACACGCACTTAAACTGATCTTACACGCACTTACAGGCACTTACACGCTCTTGCACACACTTACACACACGTACACATACCTACACGCACTTACACGCACTAACACGTACTAACACATACTTACACGCACTTACATGCACTTACACGAACTTACACAAACTTGCACACACTTAAACTGAACATACACACACTTATACGCACTTCCACACACTAACACGCACTTACACCCACTTGCACGTGCTTAACATGCACTTACACACACTTGCACAAACTCAAACCATACTTACACGCACTTCCATGCACTTACACGCACTTACACATACTAACATGAACTTACACGCACTTACACGCACTTACGCGCACTTACACGCACCTATACGCACTTACACGCACTTACACGTATTTACACGCACTTACACACACTTACACGTGCTTACATGTACTTACATGGACTTACACGCACTTACTTGCACTTACACGTACTTACACATACTTACACGTACTTACACGCAGATACACGCACTTACACGCACTTACACGCACTTACACGCACTAACATGCACTTAATGCACTTACATGCACTTACGCGTACTTACATGCACTTACACGCACTTGCACACACTTACACGTACTTACATGCACTTACACGTACTTACACACACTTACTTGCACTTACACGTACTTACAGGTACTTACACGTATTAACATGCACATACACACAGTAACACACACTTACACGCACTTACACGCACTTATACACACTTAACGCACTTATACGCACTTACGCGCACTTGCACACGCTTGCATACACTTACACACACTTACACGCACTTACATGCACTTACACACACTTACACGTACTCACACTCACTAACACGCATAAACATACACTTACATGAACTTACACGCACTTATATGCATTTATGTACTTTCACGCACTTTCACGCACTCACATTTACTTAAACAAACTTACACATAGGTACATGCACTTACACGCACTTACACGCACTTCCACACACTTACACGTACTTACACGCACTAACACGCACTTACATCCACTTATATGCACTTACACATAATCACACGCACTTACACGTACTTACACGCACTTACACACACTCACATGCACTTATATGCACATACACACACTCACACACACTTACCCGCACTTACACAAACATACACACACTTACACGCATTGACACACACTTATACGCACTTACATGAACTTACACGTACTTACACACACGTACACACACTTACATACACTTACATGCACTTACACGCACTTACATGCACTTACACGCACATACATGCACTTACACACACTTACACAAACTTACACGCACTGACACGTACTTACACACATTTACACACACGAACATGTACTAACACGCACTTACACGCACTTACATGCACTTACACACTCTTAAACGCACTTACACGCACTTACACAAACTTACACAAACTTACACGCACTAATACTAAACTTACACGAACTTACACGCACTTAAACTGTACGTACACAAACTTACACGCACTTACACTGACTTACACACACTTACACGTACTTGTACGTACATACACGCACTTACACGCACCTACTCGCACTTACACGCACTCATACACGTACACACACTAACACGCACTTACACGCAATTGCACGGACACGAACTTACACATGTTTAAACTGAACTTACACACACTTACACACACTTCCACGCACTTACACACACTTACATGCACTTACACGTACTTATATGCACTTACACGCACTCACACGAACTTAAACCGTACTTACACGCACTTACACGCACTTACACACACTTAGACGCATTTACACACACTTACATGAACTTACATTTACTTACACGTATTTACACACACTTACACGCTCTGACACGCACTTACACACACTTACACCCACTTACACGCACTGACATGCACTTACACACACTTACACGTATTTATACGTACTTACACGCAATTACACGAACTTACACACACTTACACGCACTTACACGCACTTACACACATTTACACGTACTTACACGTACTTGCTTGCACTTGCAAGCACTTACAACCACTTACACACACTTACACGCACTTACACACACTTACACGTGCTTACATGTAGTTACACGCACTTGGACGCACTTACACACACTTACACGCACTTATACGCACTTACATGCACTTACATGCACTTACACGTACATACACATACTTACACACACATACACACACTCACACACACTAACATCCACTAACACGCACTTACACGCACTTACACATACTTAAATGCCCTTACACGCACTTACACGAACATACATGAACATACACGCACTTAAACCGAACTTACACGCACTTACACGCACTTAAACTGATCTTACATGCACTTACACAAACACTTACACACACTTGCACGCACTTCTACACACTTACACGTACCTACACATACTTACACGCACTTATACGCACTTACAGGAAATTACACACACTTACACGCACATACACAAACTTACACAAACTTACACAAACTTAAACTAAACTTACACGCACTTACACGCACTTCCACATACTTACACGCACCTACACACACTTACACGTACTTACATGCACTTACACGCACGTACACAAACTTAAACCACGCTTACACGCACTTCCATGTACTTACACGCACTTACACGCACTTACACAAACTTATATTTACTTACACGCACTTCCACGCACTTACACACACTTACACACACTTACACGCACTGACACACACTTACACGTACTTACACACACTTACGCACACTTACACACACTTACACGCACTTACACACACTTACACGCACTTACACGCCTACTTTGGTTGGTCATCGTGCATGGTATCCACACCGTGCCACAACTTGTTGAAGGTCCTTGTGCTTGCTAGTTGATACCTGATGTTCCGAGACCATCGTCTCCCCCTCTGACCATTTGTGACTCCTATTATGAGTTGTCAACGCTGTCCACACACAGCGGATTTTTTGGTCTAAGGTAGTACATATACCTACTTTGGTAGGTCATTGTGCATGGTAGCCACACCGTGCTTATACTGATTGAAGGTCGCTGTACTTGCTAGTTGAGACCTGATATTCACAGACCATTGTTTCCCCCTCTGACCGTTTGTGAATCGTGTTATGGTTGGTGAATGTTGACCACCCATATTGAAATTCTTTCATCATGGTCGGTGACATATGCCTAGTTTGGTTGTTTGGTGTGCATAGTAGCCACATCGTACCACTACGTATTGAAGTTCCTTGTCCTTTCTGGTCGATACATAGAGTTCCCAGACCATTGTCTCTCCCTCTGACCATTTGTGACTCGTGTTATGAGTTGTCAATGTTGACCATACATGGTGGACTTCTTCGGTCATAGTCAGTGACGTGTGCATCCTTTTGGTTGGTCACTGTGCACGCTAGCCACACCGTGCCACTACTTGTTGAAAATATTTCTACTTGCTAGTTGATAACTAGTGTTCCCAACCCATGGTTTCCCCCACTGACCATTTGTGACTCGTGTTATGAGTTGTCAATGTTGACCATACATGGTGGACTTCTTCGGTCATAGTCAGTGACGTGTGCATCCTTTTGGTTGGTCACTGTGCACGCTAGCCACACCGTGCCACTACTTGTTGAAAATATTTCTACTTGCTAGTTGATAACTAGTGTTCCCAACCCATGGTTTCCCCCACTGACCATTTGTGACTCGTGTTATGAGTTTTCAACGTTGACCACACACTGTGAAATAAGTTTGGTCATGGCTTGTGACATATGCCTACTTTGGTTTGTCCATGTACATGGTTACCACGCCATGTAACTACGTATCAAAGGTCTTTGTGCTTTTAGTTGATAGCTACTGTTCCCAAACCGTTGTTAGCCCCTCTGAATGTCTGTGAATCGTGTTGTGAGCTGTCAACATTGACCACATGAAGTGAAATTCTTTGGTCATGGTCAGTGACATATGCACACTTTGGTTGGTTACTGTGCATGGTAGCCACGCTGTGCCACTACATACTGAAGGTATTTGTACTTGCTACTCGATAACTAGTATTCACGAACCATTGTCTTCCACTTTGACCATTTGTGACTCGTGTTATGAACTGTCCAGGTTTACCACACTTAGTGACATTATTTGGTCATGGTCAGTAACGTATGCCTACTTTGGTTGCTCATTGTGCATGGTATCCACACCGTGCCACAACTTATTTAAGGTCCTTGTGCTTGCTAATTGATACCTGATGTTCCCAGACCATTGTTTTCCCCTCTAACCATTTGTGATTCGTATTATGAGTTGTCAAAGCTGTCCACACACAGCGGATTTCATTGGTCAAAGGCAGTACATATGCCTACTTTCGCCGGTCATTGTGCATGGTAGCCACACCGTGCTTATACTGATTGAAGGTCGCTGTACTTGCTTGTTGAGAACTAATATTCCCAGAGTATTGTTTCCCCCTCTGACCGTTTGTGACTCGTGTTATGGTTGATGAATGTTGACCACCCACATTGAAATTCTTTGGTCATGGTCAGTGACACATGCCTACTTTGGTAGTTTGGTGTGCATATTAGCCACACCGTGCCACTACGTATTGAAGCGTTTGTCCTTTCTAGTCGATACATATGGTTCCCAAACCATTGTCTCTCCCTTTGACCACTTGTGACTCGTGCTATGAGTTTTCAATGTTGACCACACATAGTGGACTTATTCGGTCATAGTCAAGGACATATGCATCCTTTGGTTGGTCACTGTGCACGCTAGCCACACCGTGCCACTACTTGTTCAAAAATCTTTCTACTTGCTAGTTGATAACTAGTGTTTTCAACCCATTGTTTCCCCCTTTGACCATTTGTGACTCATGTCATGCGTTTTCAACGTTGACCACACACTGTGAAATTCTTTTGGTCATGGTTATTGACATATGCCTACTTTGGTTTGTCACTTTACATGGTTACCACACCGCGTCGCCACGTATTGAAGGTCTCTGTGCTTTCTTTTTGGTAGCTAGTGTTCCCAAACGATTGTTACCCCCTCTGAATATTTGTGACTCGTGTTGTGACTTGTCAACATTGACCACATGAAGTGAAGTTATTTGGTCATGGTCAGTGACATATGCGTATTTTGGTTGGTCACAGTGCATTGTAGCCACACTCTGCCACTACATATTGAAGGTATTAGTACTTGCTAGTTGATAACTAGTATTCACAAACCATTATCTTCCACACTGACCATTTGTGACTCGTGTTATTAGCTATCAAAGTTAACCACACATGGTGACATTCTTTGGTCATGGTCAGTGACATATACATACCTTGGTTGGTCATCGTGCATGGTATCCACACCGTGCCACAACGTATTGGAGATCATTGTGCTTGCTAGTTGATACCTGGTGTTCCCAAACAATTGTTACCCCCTCTCACTATTTGTGACTTGTATTATGAGTTGTCAACGTTCACCACACACAGCGGATTTCTTTGGCCAAAGGCAGTACATATGCCTACTTTGGTGGGTCATTGTGCATGGTAGCCACACCTTGCTACTACTGATTGAAGGGAGTTGTACTTGCTAGTTGACAACTGATGTTCGTGTACCATTGTTTCCCTCACTGACCATTTGTGACTCGTGTTATGGTTGGTGAACGTTGACCACCCATATTGAAATTCTTTGGTCATTGTCAGTGACATATGCCTTGTTTGGTTGTTTGGTGTGCATAGTAGCCACAAAGTGCCACTATGTATTGAAGTTATTTGTCTTTTCTAGTCCATGCATAGGGTTCCGAAACCATTGTCTCTCCCTCTGACCATTGTGACTCGTGTTATGAGTTGTCAATGTTGACCACGCATACTGGATTTCTTCGGTCATAGTCAGAGACGTATTCATCCTTTGGTTGGTCACTGTGCACGCTAGCCAAACCGTGCCACTACTTGTTGAAATTCTTTGTACTTGCTAGTTGACAACTAGTGTTCCCAACCCATTGTTTCCCTCTCTGACCATTTGTGACTCGTGTCATGAGTTGTCAATACTCACCACACACTATGAAATTTGTTTGGTCATGGTTAGTGACATATGCCTACTTTGGTTTGTCACTGTACATGGTTACCACGCCGTGTCACTACATGTTAAAGGTATTTGTGCTTTCTAGTTAATAGCTAGTATTCCCAAACCATTGTTACCCCCCTTTGACTATCTGTGACTCGTGTTGTGAGTTGTCAACGCTGACCAGATGAAGTGAAATTTGTTGGTCATGGTCAGTGACATATGCATACATTGGCTGGTCACTGTGCATGGTAGCCATGCTGTGCCACTACATATGGAAGGTATTTGTACTTGCTACTCAATAAATAGTATTCACGAAACATTGTCTTCCACTCTGACCATTTGTGACTCGTGTTATGAGCTGTCAAAGTTTACCACACTTCGTGATATTATTTGGTCATGGTCAGGGACATGTGCCTACTTTGGTTGGTCATCGTGCATGGTATCCACACCGTGCCACAGCTTGTTGAAGGTCCTTGTGCTTGCTTGTTGATACCTAATGTGCCCAGACCATTGTTTCCCCCCTCTTACCATTTTTGATTCGTATTATGAGCTGTCAACGCTGTCCACACACAGCAGATTTCTTTGGTCAAAGGCAGTACATCTGCCTGCTTTGGTCGGTCTTTATGCATGGTAGCCACACCATGCTACTACTGACTGAAGGTCACTGTACTTGCTAGTTGAGGACTCATATTCCCATATCATTGTTTCCTCCCCTGACCGGTTGTGACTCGTGTTATGGTTGGTCAACGTTGACCACCCATATTAAAATTCTCTGGTCATGGTGAGTGACATATGCCTAGTTTGCTTGTTTTGTGTGCATATTAGCCACACCGTGCCACTACGTATTGAATTTCTTTGTCCTTTCCAGTCGATACATAGGGTTTTTAAACCATTGTCTCTCCCTCTGACTATTAGTGACTCGTGTTATGAGTTGTCAATGTTAACCACACATAGTGGACTTGTTCGGTCATAGTGAGTGACATATGCATCCTTTCGTTGGTCACTGTGCACACTAGCCACACCATGCCACTACTTGTTGAAGTTCTTCGCACTTGCTAGTTGATAACTAGTGTTCCTAATCCATTGTTTCCCCCTCTGACAATTTGTGACTCGTATGATGAGTTTTCAACGTTGACCACACACTGTGAAATTCGTTTGGTCATAATTAGTGACATATGCCTACTTTGGTTTGTCACTGTACATGGTTACCACGTCATGTCACTATACAATGAAGGTATTTGTGCCTTCTAGTCAATAGCTCGTGTTCCCAAACCAATGTTATCCCCCTTTGACTATCTGTGACTCGTGTTGTGAATTTTAAACGCTGACCACATGAAGTGAAATTCGTTGGTCATTGTCAGTGACATATGCATACATTGGTTGGTCACTGTGCATGGTAGCCAGGCTGTGCCACTACATATTGAAGGTATTTGTACTTGCTACTCAATGACTAGTATTCACAAACCATTGTCTTCCACTCTGACCATTTGTGACTCTTGTTATGAGTTGTCAAAGTTTACCACACTTAGTGACCTTATTTAGTCATGGTCAGTGACATATGCCTACTTTGGTTGGTCATCATGCATGGTATCCACACCGTGCCACGACTAATTGAAGGTCCTTGTGCTTGCTAGTTGATACCTGGTGTTCCCAAACCATTGTCTCCCCCTCTTATCATTTGTGACTCCTATTATGAGTTGTCATCGCTGATCACACACAGCGGATTTCTTTGGTCAAAGGTAGTACATATGCCTACTTTGGTCGGTAATTGTGCATGGTAGCCACACCGTGCCTATACTGATTGAGCGTTGCCGTACTTGCTAGGTCAGGATTGATATTCACAGACCATTTTTTCCCCCTCTGACCATTTGTGACTCGTGTTATGGTTGGTGAATGTTGACCACTTATATTGACATTCTTTCGTCATGGTCAGTGACATATGCCTAGTTTGGTTGTTTGGTGTGCATAGTAGCCACACTGTGCCACTACATATTGAAGTTCTTTGTCCTTTCTAGTCAATACATAGGGTTCCCAAACCATTGTATCTCCCTCTGACCATTTGTGACTCGTGTTATGAGTTTTCAATGTTGACCACACATAGTGGACTTCTTCAGTTAAAGTCAGTGACATATGCATCCTTTGGTTGGTCACCGTGCACGCTAGCCACACCATGCCACTACTTGTTGAAAATCTTTCCCCCCGCTAGTTGATAACTAGTGTTCCCAACCCATGGTTTCCCCCACTGACCATTTGTGACTCGTGTCATGAGTTTTCAACGTTGACCACACACTGTGAATTCCGTTTGGTCATGGATAGTGACATATGCCTACTTTGGTTTGTCCATGTACATGGTTACCACGCCGTGTCACTACATATCAAAGGTCTTTGTACTTTCTACTTTATACGTGACTTGTGTTGTGAGTTGTCAACATTAACCACATGAAGTGAAGTTCTTTGGTGATGGTCAGTGACATATGCATACTTTGGTTGGTCACTGTGCATTGTAGCCACACTGTGCCACTACATATTGAATGTATTTGTACTTGCTAGTCGATAGCTAGTATTTAGAAACCATTATCTTCCACTCTGAACATTTGTGACTCGTGTTATGAGCTATCAAAGTTTACCACACATGGTGACATTCTTTGGTCATGGTCAGTGACATATGCATACCTTGGTTGGTCATCGTGCATGGTATGCACACCGTGCCACAACATATTGAAGGTCATTGTGCTTGCTAGTTGATACCTGGTGTTCCCAAACAATTGTTTCCCCCTCTGAATACTTGTGACTCGTATTATGAGTTGTGAACGTTGACCAGACACAGCAGATGTCTTTGGTCAAAGGCAGTACATAAGCCTACTTTGTTTGGTCATTGTGCATGGTAGCCACACCATGCTTATACTGATTGAAGGTCGCTGTACTTGCTAGTTGAGAACTGATATTCCCAGACCATTGTTTCCCCCTGTGACCATTTGTGACTCGTGTTATGGTTGGTGAATGTTGACCACCCATATTGAAAATATTTCATCATGGTCAGTGACATATGCCTAGTTTGGTTGTTTGGTGTGCATAGTAGCCACACCGTGCCACTACGTATCAAAGTTCTTTGTCATTTCTAGTTGATACATAGGGTTCCCAAACCATTGTCTCTCCCTCTGACCATTTGTGACTCGTGTTATGAGTTTTCAATGTTGACCATACATAGTGGACTTATTCGGTCATAGTCAAGGACATATGCATCATTTGCTTGGTCACTATGCACGCTAGCCACACCGTGCCACTACTTGTTGAAAATCTTTCTACTTGCTAGTTGATAACTAGTGTTCCCAACCCATGGTTTCCCCCACTGACCATTTGTGACTCGTGTTCTGAGTTTTCAACGTTGACCACACACTGTGAAATCCGTTTGGTCATTCTCAGTGACATATGCCTACTTTGGTTTGTCCCTGTACATGGTTACCACGCCGTGTCACTACTATCGAAGGTATTTGTGCTTCTAGTTGATAGGTAGTGTTCCCAACCCGTTCTTAGCCCCTCTGTCTATCTGTGACTCGTGTTGTGAGTTGTCAACATTGACCACATGAAGTTAAATTCTTTGGTCATGGTCAGTGACATATGCATACTTTGGTTGGTTACCGTGCATTGTAGCCACACTCTGCCACTATATGTTGAGGGTATTTGTACTTGCTAGTCAATAACTAGTATTTAAAAACCATTATCTTCCACTCTGACCATTTGTTACTTGTGTTATAAGCTGTCAAAGTTTACCACACATGGTGACATTCTTTTGTCATTGTCAGTGACATATGCATACCTTGGTTAGTCATCTTGCATGGTATCCACACCGTGCCACAGCGTGTTGAACGTCATTGTGCTTGCTAGTTGATACCTGTTGTTCCCAAACAATTGTTTCCCCCTCTGACTGTTTGTGACTCGTATTATGAGTTGTCAACGTTGACCACACACAGCGGATTTCTTTGGTCAAAGGAAGTACATATGCCTACATTGGTCGGTCATTGTGCATGGTAGCCACACCGTGCTACTACTGATTGAAGGGCGTTGTACTTGCTAGTTGAGAACTTATATTCCCGGACCATTACTTCCCCCTGTGACTGTTTGTGACTCGTGTTATGGTTGGTGAACGTTGACCACCCATATTGAAATTATTTGGTCATGGTCAGTGACATATGCCTAGTTTGGTTGTTTGGTGTGCATAGTAGCCACACCGTGCCACTACGTATTGAAGTTATTTGTCCTTTCTAGTCCATCCATAGGGTTCCCAAACAATTGTCCCTCCCTCTGACCATTTGTGACTTGTGTTATGAGTTGTCAATGTTGACCACACATAGTGGACTTCTTCGGTCATAGTCAGTGACATATACATCCTTTGGTTGGTACCTGTGCACGCTAGCCACACCGTGCCACTACTTGTTGAAGTTCTTCGTACTTGCTAGTTGACCACTAGTGTTGCCAACCCATTGTTTCCCCCTCTGACCATTTGTGACTCGTGTTATGAGCAGTCAATATTGACCACACACTGTGAAATTTGTTTGGTCATGGTTGGTGACATATGCCTACTTTGGTTTGTCACTGTACATGGTTACCACGCCGTGTCACTACATGTTAAAGGTATCTGTGCTTTCTAGTTAATAGCTAGTATTCCCAAACCATTGTTACCCGCCTTTAGCTATTTGTGACTCCTGTTGTGGGTTGTCAACGCTGAAGACATGAAGTGAAATTCGCTGGTCATGGTCACTGACATTTGCATACTTTGGTTGGTCAGTGTGCATGGTAGCCATGCTGTGCCACTGCATATTGAAGGTATTTGTACTTGCTTCTCGATAACAAGTATTCACAAACCATTGTCTTCCACTCTGACCATTTGTGACTCATGTTATGAGCTTTCAAAGTTTACCACACCTAGTGACATTATTTGGTCATGGTCAATGACATCTGCCTACTTTGGTTGGTCATCGTGCATGGTATCCACACCGTGCCACAACTTGTTGAAGGTCCTTGTGGTTGCTAGTTGATACCTGATGTTCCCAGACCATTGTTTCCCCCTCTGAGCATTTGTGATTTGTATTATGATTTGTCAACGCTGTCCACACACAGCGGATTTCTTTGGTCAAAGGCAGTATATATGCCTACTTTGGTCGATCATTGTGCATGGTAGCCACGCCGTGCTTATGCTGATTGAAGGTCGCTGTACTTGCTAGTTGAGAACTGCTAGTCCCAGACCATTGTTTCCCCTTCTGAACGTTTGTGACTCGTGTTATGGTTAGTGAATGTTGACCACCCATATTGAAATTCTTTGGTCATGGTCATTGACATATGCCTACTTTGGTTGTTTGGTGAGCATAGTAGCCACACCGTGCCACAACGTATTGAAGTTCTTTGTCCTTTCTAGTTGATACCTAGGGTTCCCGAACCACTGTCTCTCCCTCTGACCATTTGTGACTCGTGTTATGAGTTTTCAATGTTGACCACACATAGTGGACTTCTTCGGTCAAAATCAAGGACATATGCATCCTTTGGTTGGTCACTGTGCACGCTAGCCAAACTGTGCCACTACTTGTTGAAACTATTTCTACTTGCTAGTTGATAACTAGTGTTCCCAAGCCATTGTTTCCCCCTCTGACCATTTGTGACTTGTGTTATGCGTTTTTTACGTTGACCACACACAGTGAACTTCTTTTGGTCATGGTTAGTGACATATACCTACTCTGGTTTGTCACTGTACATGGTTACCACGTGGTGTCACTACGTATTGAAGGTCTCTGTGCTTTCTTGTTCAAAGCTAGTGTTCCCAAACCATTGTCACCACCTCTGAATGTCTGTGACTCGTGTTGTGAGTTGCCAACATTGACCACATGAAGTGAATTTCTTTGTTCATGGTCAGTGACATATGCGTACTTTGGTTGGTCACTGTACATTGTAGCCACACTGTGCCACTACATATTGAAGGTATTTGTACTTGCTAGTCAATAAGTAGTATTCACAAACCATTATCTTCCACCCTGACCATTTTTGACTCGTGTTATGAGTTTTCAAAGTCTACCACACATGGTGAAATTCTTTGGTCATGGTTAGTGGCATATGCATACCTTGGTTGTTCATCGTGCATGGTATCCACACCGTGCCACAACGTATTGTAGCTCCTTGTGCTTGCTATTTGATACTTGGTGTTCCCAAACCATTGTTTCCCCCTCTGACCATTTGTGACTCGTATTGTGAAATGTCGACGTTGACCAGACACAGCGGATTTCTTTCGTCAAAGGCAGCACATATGCCTACTTTGGTCGGTCATTGTGCATGCTAGTCACACCGTGCTACTACTGATTGGTTGGTCAACATTGACCACCCATATTTAAATTCTCTGGTCATGGTCAGTGACATATGCCTAGTTCGGATGTTTGGTATGCATATTAGCCACACCGTGCCACTATGTATTGAAGTTATTTGTCCTTTCTACTCCATGCATAGGGTTCCCAATTCATTGTCTCTCCCTCTGACCATTCGTTACTCTGGTTATGAGTTGTCAATGTTGACCACACATAGTAGACTTCTTCGGACATAGTCAGTGATTTACTCATCCTTTGGTTGGTCACTGTGCACGCTAGCCACACCGTGCCGCTACTTGTTGAAGTTCTTTGCACTTGCTAGTTGATAACTAGTATTCCTAACCCATTGTTTCCCCCTTTGACCATGTGTGACTCGTGTAATGAGTTTTCAACGTTGACCACACACTGTGACAATTGCTTTGGTCATGGTTAGTGACATATGCCTACTTTGGTTTGTCACTGTACATGGTTACCACGCCATGTCACTACGTATTGAAGGTATTTGTGCTTTCTAGTCAATAGCTAGTTTTCCCAAACTAATGTTACCCCCCTTTAACTATCTGTGACTCGTGCTGTGAGTTTTCAACGCTGACCACATGAATTGAAATTCGTTGGTCATGGTCAGTGACATATGCATACCTTGGTTGGTCACTGTGCATGGTAGCCACCCTATGCCATTACAAATTGAACTTATTTGTACTTGTTACTCGATGACTAGTATTCACAAACCATTGTCTTCCACTCTGACCATTTGTGACTTGTGTTATGAGTTGCCAAAGTTTACCACACTTAGTGACATTATTTGGTTACGGTCAGTGACATATGCCTACTTTGGTTGGTCATCGTGCATGGTATCCACACCGTGCCACAACTTGTTGAAGGTCCTTGTGCTTGCTAGTTGAAACCTTGTGTTCTCAAACCATTGTTTCCCCCTCTTACCATTTGTGACTCCTATTATGAGTTGTCAGCGCTGACCACACATAGCGGATTTGTTTGGTCAAAGGTAGTACATATGCCTACTTTCGTCGGTCATTTTGCATGGTAGCCACACCGTGCTTATACTGATTGAATGTCTCTCTACTTGCTAGTTGAGAACTGATATTCACAGGCCATTGTTTCCCCCTCTGACCGTTTGTGACTCGTGTTATGGTTGGTGAATGTTGACCACTTATACTGAAATTCTTTCATGTTGGTCAGTGACATATGCCTAGTTTGGTTGATTCGTGTGCATAGTAGCCAGACTGTGCCACTACGTATTGAATTTCTTTATCCTTTCTAGTCAATACATTGGGTTCCCAAGCCATTGTCTCTCCCTCTGACCATTTGTGACTCGTGTTATGAGTTGTCAATGTTGACCATACACAGTGGACTTCTTCGGTCATAGTCAGTGACGCGTGCATCCTTTGGTTGGTCACTGTGCACGCTAGCCACGCCGTGCCACTACTTGTTGAAAATCTTTCTACTTGCTAGTTGATGACTAGTGTTCCCAACCCATGGTTTCCCCCACTGACCATGTGTGACTCGTAATATGAGTTTTCAACGTTGACCACAAACTGTGAAATCCGTTTGGTCATGGTTTCTGACATATGCCTTCTTTGGTTTGTCACTGTACATGGTTACCACGCCGTGTCATTACGTATCGAAGGTCTTTGTGCTTTCTTGTTGACAGCTAGTGTTCCCAAACCATTTTTAGCCCCCTCAAACTATCTGTGACTCGTGTTGTGAGTTGTAAATGTTGACCACATGAAGTGGAATTCTTTGTTCATGGTCAGTGACATATGCATACTTTGTATGGTCACTGTGCATTGTAGCTACACTGTGCCACTACATATTGAAGGTATTTGTACTTGCTAGTCAATAACTAGTATTTACAAGCCATTTTCTTCCACCCTGACCATTTGTGACCCGTGTTATGAGTTGTCAACGTTTACCACACATAGTGACATTACTTGGTCATGGTCAGTGACATATGCCTACTTTGGTTGGTCATCGTGCATGGTATCCACACTGTGCCACAACGCATTGAAGCTCTTTGTGCTTTCTATTTGATACTTGGTGTTCCCAAACCTTTGTTTCCCCCTCTGACCATTTGCGACTCGTATTATGAGTTGTCAACGTTGACCACACACGGTGGATTTCTTTGGTCAAAGGCAATACATATGCCTACTTTGGTCAGTCATTGTGCATGGTAGCCACACCGTGCTGCTACTGACTGAAGGTCGTTGTACTTGCTAGTTGGTATCTAGTATTCCCAAACCATTGTTTCCCCCTCTGACATTTCGTGACCCATGCTATGGGTTGTCAACGTTGACCACACATAGTAAAACTATTTGGTCATGGTAAGTGCCACATGCCTAATCTGGTTGGTCATTGTGCATGGTAGCCACACCGTTCCACTACTTGTTGAAAGTCTTTGTACTTGCTAGGCAATAAATAGCAAAAGGTTTGTCCATTTGACACCAGATCGGTTTTTGTTGATTTGTTACGGGTAGGTGCCTTCACTGGAATACTCCCTCCCACCCCCCCTAGAGGGTTGTTCCATGGACGACCTGGAGGACAGATTTGCGACCGCATTATGACCACCCCCCCCCCCCCCCCCCAACCCCCAACGGCTTAGGCTCAAAGGTAGAGTTGAGTTCTCACAACACGGCCGCCCCCCACCCCTCCCTCCAGGTCGCGAGCCTATTCTGTTTTGCGCGTACGAGGATTAAAACCCAGGACCTACCGCTCTAGAATCTAACTCTATAAGCACTAAGCCAACTCACGTGGTGTTCATATGATGTCCAAATGACATTATAGGGGTTCATATGGGTAAAGGGCATAAAATAAGGGGTGAAGACTAGAGGGTAGTTTTCAAATGCATGAATGATGACAAAGTTAGTTCAGTCATAACATTTTTACGCAGACAGAATTTCAGAATTTTCAACATCGAGCTTCAATAACCTCTCAACCATTGCTCCAATTGACCAGCCGTAAGAAGGAATGTTGACTACATACAGTGAAACTAGTTTTATCATATTCAGTGACACAAGCATACTTTGGTTGGTCATTGTGCATGGTAGCCACACCGTGCCACCACTTGTTGAAGGTCTTTGTACTTGCTAGTCGATACCGAGTATTCCCAGGCCATTTTTTTCTCCCTCTGCCCATTTTTGACTTGTATCATGAGTTGTGAACGTTCACCACACACACTAAACTTCTTTGGTCATAAGCAGTGATGTATGCCTACATGGGTAGGTCATTGTGAACGGTAGCCACACTGTGCCAATACATACAAAAAATCTTTGTACTTGCTAGAAGATACATAGTGTTTTGAAACCATTTTTTCCCCCTCTGACCATTTGTGACTCATGGTGTGGGTTGTGAATGTTGACCACCCATATTGAAGTTCTTTGGTCATGGTTAGTGACATATGCCTAGTTTGGTTTGTCACTGTTCATGGTTACCACGCTGTGTCACTACGTATTGAAGGTCCTTGTGCTTTCTAGTTGATAGCTAGTGTTCCCAAACCTTTGTTACCCCCCTCTGACTATCAGTGACTCGTGTTTTGAGTTGTCCATGCTGTCCACATGAAGTGAAATTTGTCGGTCATGGTCAGTGACATCTGCATACTTTGGTTGGTCACTGTGCATGGTAGCCACGCTGTGCCACTACATATTGAAGGTATTTGTACTTGCTAGTTGATAACTAGTATTCACAAACCATTATCTTCCACCATGACCATTTGTGACTCGTGTTATGAGTTGTCAAATTTTACCACACTTGGTGAAAATATTTCGTCATGGTCAGTGACATATGCCTACTTTGGTTGGTCATCGTGCATGGTATCCACACCGTGCCAAAACTTATTGAAGGTAATTGTGCTTGCTAGTTGATACCTGGTGTTCCCAAACCATTGTCTCCCCATCTGACCATTTGTGACTCCTATTATGAGTTGTTAATGCTGACCACACACAAAAGATCTCTTTGGTCAAAGGTAGTACATATGCCTACTTTGGTCGGTCATTGTCCATGGTAGCCACACCGTGCTTTTACTGATGGAAGGTAGCTGTACTTGCTAGTTGAGAACTGAAATTCACAGACCATTGTTTCCCCCTCTGACCGTTTGTGACTCGTGTTATGGTTGGTGAATGTTGACCACCCATATTGAAATTCTTTCATCATGGTCGGTGACATATGCCTAGTTTGGTTGTTTGGTGTGCATAACTAGTGTTCCCAACCCATGGTTTCCCCCACTGACCATTTGTGACTCGTGTTATGAGTTTTCAACGTTGACCACACACTGTGAAATCCGTTTGGTCATGGTTTGTGACACATGCTTACTTTGGTTTGTCACTATACATGGTTACCAAGCCGTGTCATTACGTATCGAAGGTCTTTGTGCTTTCTTGTTGACATCTTGTGTTCCCAAACCATTGTTAGCCCCCTCTGACTCTCTGTGACTCGTGTTGTGAGTTGTAAATGTTGACCACATGAAGTGAAATGTTTTGTTCATGGTCAGTGACATATGCATAGTTTGGTTGGTCACTGTGCATTGTAGCCACATTGTGCCACTACATATTGAAGGTATTTGTACTTGCTAGTGGATAACTAGTATTCACAAACCATTATCTTCCACCCTGACCATTTGTGACTCGTGTTATGAGTTGTCAAAGTTTACCACACTTAGGGACATTATTTGGTCATGGTCAGTGACATATGCCTACTTTGGTTGGTCATCGTGCAAGGTATCCACACCGTGCCACACCGTATTGAAGCTCATTGTCCTTGCTATTTGATACTTGGTGTTCCCAAACCATTGTTTCCCCCTCTGACGATTTGTGACTCGTATTATGAATTGTCAACGTTGACCACACACAGCGGATTTCTTTGGTCAAAGGCAGTACATCTGCCTACTTTGGTCGGTCATTGTGCATGGTAGCCACACCGTGCTTCTACTAACTGAAGGTCGTTGTACTTGCTAGTTGATAACTGATATTCCCATAGCATTGTTTCCTCCCCTGACCGTTTGTGACTCGTGTTATGGTTGGTCAAGGTTGACCACCCATATTGAAATTCTCTGGTCATGGTCAGTGACATATGCCTAGTTTGGTTGTTTGGTGTTCATATTAGCCACACCGTGCCACTACGTATCGAAGTTATTTGTCCTTTCTAGTCGATGAATAGGTTTCCCAACCCATTGTCTCTCCCTCTGACCATTTGTGACTCGTGTTATGAGTTGTCAATGTTCACCACACATAGTGGACTTCTGCGGTCATAGTCAGTGACATATGCATCCTTTGGTTGGTCACTGTGCACGCTAGCCACACCGTGCCACTACTTGTTGAAAACTGTTCTACTTGCTAGTTGATAACTAGTGTTCCCAACCCATGGTTTTTCCCACTGACCATTTGTGACTCGTGTTATGAGTTTTCAATGTTGACCACAGACTGTGAAATCCGTTTGGTCATGGTTAGTGACATATGCCTACTTTGGTTTGTCCCTGTACATGGTTACCACGTCGTGTCACTGCGTATCAAAGGTATTTGTGCTTTCTAGTTGATAGCTAGTGCTCCCAAACCGTTGTTAGCCCTTCTGAATATCTGTGACTCGTGTTGTGAGTTGTCAACATTGACCACATGAAATAATTCTTTGGTCATGGTCAGTGGCATATGCATACTTTGGTTGGTCACTGTGCATTGTAGCCACACTGTGCCACTACATATTGAAGTCATTTATACCTGCTAGTCGATAACTAGTGTCTAGAAACCATTATCTTCGACTCTGACCATTTGTGACTCGTGTTAGGAGCTATTACATTTTACCACACATGATGACATCCTTTGGTCATGGTCAGTGACGTATGCATACCTTGGTTGGTCATCGTGCATAATATCCACACCGTGCCACAACCTATTGAAGGTCATTGTGCTTGCTAGTTGATACCTGATGTTCCCAAACAATTTTTTTCCCCTCAGACTATTTGTGACTTGTATTATGTGTTGTCAACGTTGACCACACACATCCGATTTCTTTGGTCAAAGGCAGTACATATGCCTAATTTGGTCGGTCACTGTTCAAGGTAGCCACACCGTGCTACTACTGATTGAAGGATGTTGTACTTGCTAGTTGAAACCTGATATTCCCGGACCATTGTTTCCCCATCTGACCGTTTGTGACTCGTGTTATGGTTGGTGAACGTTCACAACCCATATTGAAATTCTTTGGTCATGGTCAGTGACATTTGCCTTGTTTGGTTGTTTGGTGTGCATAGTAGCCACACCGTGCCACTACGTATTGAAGTTATTTGTCCTTTCTAGTCCATGCATAGGGTTCCCAACTAATTGTCTCTCCCACTGACCATTTGTGACTCGTGTTATGAGTTGTCAATGTTTACCACACATAGTGGACTTCTTTGGTCATGGTCAGTGACATATGCCTACTTTTGTCATCGTGCATGGTATCCACACCGTGCCACAACTTATTGAAGTTCATTGTGCTGGCTAGTTGATACCTAGTGTTCCCAAACCATTGTCTCCCCATCTGACCATTTGTGACTCCTATTATGAGTTGTCAACGCTGACCACACACCGCAGATATCTTTGGTCAAAGGTAGTACATATGCCTACTTTGGTCAGTCATTGCGCGTGGTAGCCACACTGTGCTTATACTCATTGAAGGTTGCTGTACTTGCTAGTTGAGAACTGGTATTCACAGACCATTGTTTCCCCCTCTGACCGTGACTCGTGTTATGGTTGGTGAATGTTGACCACCCATATTGAAATTCTTTCATCATGGTCGGTGACATATGCCGAGATTGGTTGTTTGGTGTGCATAGTAGCCACACCGTGCCACTACGTATTGAAGTTCTTTGTCCTTTCTATTCAATACATAGGGTTCCCAAACCATTGTCTCTCCCTCTGACCATTTGTGACTCATGTTATGAGTTGTCAATGTTGACCATACAAAGTGGACTTCTTCGGTCATAGTCAGTGACGTGTGCATCCTTTAGTTAGTCACTGTGCACGCTATCCACACCGTGCCACTACTTGCTGAAAATCTTTCTACTTGCTAGTTGATAACTAGTGTTCCCAACCCATGGTTTCCCCCACTGACCATTTGTGACTCGTGGTATGAGTTTTCAACGTTGACCACACACTGTGAAATCCGTTTGGTCATGGTTTGTGACATATGCTTACTTTGGTTTATCACTGTACATGGTTACCAAGCCGTGTCATTACGTATCAAAGGTCTTTGTGCTTTCTTGTTGACAGCTAGTGTTCCCAAACCATTGTTAGCCCCCTCTGACTATCTGTGACTCGTGTTGTGAGTTGTAAATGTTGACCACATGAAGTGAAATTCTTTGTTCATGGTCAGTGACATATGCATACTTTGGTTGGTCACTGTGCATTGTAGCCACACTGTGCCACTACATATTGAAGGTATTTGTACTTGCTAGTCGATAACTAGTATTCACAAACCATTATCTTCCACCCTGACCATTTGTGACTCGTGTTATGAGTTGTCAAAGTTTACCACACTTAGTGACATTATTTGGTCATGGTCAGTGACATATGCCTACTTTGGTTGGTCATCGTGCATGGTATCCACACCGTGCCACAACGTATTGAAGCTCCTTGTGCTTGCTATTTGATACTTGGTGTTCCCAAACCATTGTTTCCCCCTCTGACCATTTGTGACTCGTATTATGAGTTGTCAACGTTGACCACACACAGCGGATTTCTTTGGTCAAAGGCAGTACATATGCCTACTTTGGTCGGTCATTGTGCATGGTAGCCACACCGTGCTACTACTGA
>SZWC01006012.1:39176-54712 GCA_023375785.1 Penium margaritaceum | reverse complement strand
GTGACATATGCCTAGTTTGGTTGGTCATCGTGCATGGTATCCAAACTGTGCCACAACTTGTTGAAGGTCCTTGTGCTTGCTATTTGATACCTGGTGTTCCCAAACCATTGTCTCCCCCTCTGACCATTTGTGACTCCTATTATGAGTTGTCAACGCTGACCACACACAGCGGATTTCTTTGGTCAAAGGTAGTACATATGCCTACTTTGGTCGGCCATTGTGCATGGTAGCCACACCGTGCTACTACTGAATGAAGGCCGCTGTACTTGCTAGTTGATAACTGATATTCCCAAACCATTGTTTCCTCCCCTGACCGTTTGTGACTCGTGTTATGATTGGTCAAAGTTGACCACCCATATTGAAATTCTCTGGTCATGGTCACTGACATATGCCTTGTTTGGTTGTTTGGTGTGCATATTAGCCACACCGTGCCACTACGTATCAAAGTTCCTTGTACTTTCTAGTTGATACATAAGGTTCCCAAACCGTTGTCTCTCCCTCTGACCATTTGTGACTCGTGTTATGAGTTGTCAATGTTGACCACACATAGTGGACTTCTTCGGTCATAGTCAGTGACATATGCATCCTTTGGTTGTTCACTGTGTATACTAGCCACACCGTGCCATTACTTGGTGAATATCTTTCTACTTGCTAGTTAATAACCAGTGTTCCCAACCCATGGTTTCCCCCACTGACCGTTTGTGACTCCTATTATGAGTTTTCAACGTTCACCACACACTGTGAAATCCGTTTGGTCATGGTTAGTGACATATGCCTACTTTGGTTTGTCCCAGTACCTGGTTACCACGCCGTGTCACTACGTATCGAAGGTCTTTGTGCATTCTAGTTGATAGCTAGTGTCTCCAAACCGTTGTTAGGCCCTTTCAATATCTGTGACTCGTGTTGTGAGTTTTCAACATTGACCACATGAAGTAAAATTCTTTGGTCATGGTCAGTGACGTATGCATACTTTGGTCCCTGTGCATTATAGCCACACTGTGCCACTACACATTGAAGATATTTGTACTTGCTAGACAATAACTAGTATTTAGAAACCATTATCATCCACTCTGACCATTTGGGACTCGTGTTATGAGCTCTCAAAGTTTACCATACATGGTGACATTCTTTGGTCATGGTTAGTGACATATGCATACCTTGGTTGGTCATCGTGCATGGTATCCACACCGTGCCACAATGCAATGAAGGTCATTGTTCTTGCTAGTTCATACCTAGTGTTCCCAAACAACAGTTTCCCCCTCTGACTATTTGTGGCTCGTATTATGAGTTGTCAACATTGACCACACACAGCGGATTTCTTTGGTCAAAGGCAGTACATATGCCTACTTGGTCGGTCATTGTGCATGGTAGCCACACCGTGCTTATACTGATTGAAGGGCGTTGTACTTGCTAGTTGAGAACTGATATTCTTTGACCATTGTTTCCCCCTCTGACCGTTTGTGACTCGTGATATGGTTGGTGAACGTTGACCACCCATATTGAAATTGTTTGGTCACGGTCAGTGACATATGCCTAGTTTGGTTGTTTGGTGTGCATAGGAGCGACACTGTGCCACTACGTATTGAAGTTATTTGTCCTTTCTAGTCCATGCATAGGGTTCCTAAACCATTGTCACTCCCTCTGACCATTTGTGACTCGTGTTATGAGTTATCAATGTTGACCACGCATACTGGATTTATTTGGTCATAGTCAGTGACGTATTCATCATTTGGTTGGTCACTGTGCACGCTAGCCAGACCGTGCCCCTACTTGTTGAAGTTATTCGTACTTGCTAGTTGACAACTAGTGTTCCCAACCCATTGTCTCCCCCTCTGACCATTTGTGACTCGTGTTATGAGTTTTCAACGTTGACCACACACTGTGAAATTTGTTTGGTCATGGCTAATGACATATGCCTACTTTGGTTTGTCACTGTACATGGTTACCACGCCGTGTCACTACATATTACAGGTATTTGTGCTTTCTAGTTAATAGCTAGTGTTCCCAAACCATTGTTACCCCCAGTTGACTATCTGTGACTCGTGTTGTGAGTTGTCAACGCTGACCACATGAAGTGAAATTCGTTGGTCATGGTCAGAGACATATGCATACTTTGGTTGGTCACTGTGCATGGTAGCCACGCTGTGCCACTACATATTGAAGGTATTTGTAATTCCTACTCAATGACTAGTATTCACAAACCATTGTCTTCCACTCTGTCCATTTGTGACTCGTGTTATGAGCTGTCAAAGTTTACCACACTTAGTGACATTATTTGGTCATGATCAGTGACATATGCCTACTTTGGTTGGTCATCGTGCATGGTATACAAACCGTGCCACAACTTGTTGAAGGTCCTTGTGCTTGCTAGTTGATACCTGACGTTCCCAGACCATTGTTTCCCCCTCTGACCATTTGTGATTCATATTATGAGTTGTCATTGCTATCCACACACAGCTGATTTCTTTGGTCAATAGTAGTACATATGCCTACTTTGGTCGGTCATTGTGCATGGTAGCCACACCATGCTTGTACTGATTGAAGGTTGCTGTACTTGCTAGTTGAGAACTGATATTCCCAGACCATTGTTTCCCCCTCTGACCATTTGTGACTCGTGTTATGAGTTTTCAACGTTGACCACACACTGTGAAATTCGTTTGGTCATGGTTAGTGACATATGCCTACTTTAGTTTGTCACTGTACATGATTACCATGCCGTGTCACTACGCATTGAAATAATTTGTGCTTTCTAGTCAAAAGCTAGTGTCCCCAAACCAATGTTACCCCCCTTTGACTATCTGTGACTCGTGTTGTGAGTTTTCAACGCTGACCACATGAAGTGAAATTCGTTGGTCATGGTCAGGGACATATGCATACTTTGGTTGGTCACCGTGCATGGTAGCCACGTTGTGCCACTACATATTGAAGGTATTTGTACTTGCTACTCGATGACTAGTATTCACAAACCATTTTCTTCCACTCTGACCATTTGTGACTCGTGTTGTGAGTTGTCAAAGTTTATTACACTTAGTGATATTATTTGGTCATGGTTAGTGACATATGCCTACTTTGGTTGGTCATCGTGCATGGTACCCACACCGTGCCACAACTTATTGAAGGTCCTTGTGCTTGCTAGTTGACACCTGGTGTTCCCAAACCATTTTCTCCCCCTCTGACCATTTGTGACTCCTGTTATGAGTTGTCAACGCTGCCCACACACAGCAGATTTATTTGGTCAAAGGTAGTACATATGCCTATTTTGGTCGGTCATTGTGCATGGTAGCCACACCGTGCATATACTGATTGAAGGTCGCTATACTTGCTACTTGAGAACTGATATTCACAGATCATTGTTTCCCTCTCTGACTGTTTGTGACTCCTGTTATGGTTGGTGAATGTTGACCACTTCTATTGAAATTCTTTCATCATGGTCAGTGACATATGCCTAGTTTGGTTGTTTGGTGTGCATAGTAGCCACACCTTGCCACTGCGTATTGAATTTCTTTGTCCATTCTGGTCGATGCATAGGGTTCCCAAACCATTGTCTCTCCCTCTGACCATTTGTGACTCGTGGTATGAGTTGTCAATGTTGACTGCACATAGTGGACATCTTCGGTCATAGTCAGTGACGTGTGCATCCTTTGGCTGGTCACTGTGCACGCTAGCCACACCGTGCCACTGCTTGTTGAGAATATGTCTACTTGCTAGTTGATATCTAGTGTTCCCTAGCCATGGTTTCCCCCACTGACCATTTCAGACTCGTGTTATGACTTTTCAACGTTGACCACACACTGTGACATGTGTTTGGTCATGGTTTGTGACATATGCCTACTTTTGGTTGTCATTGTACATGGTTACCATGCCGTGTCATTGCGTATCGAAGGGATTTGTGCTTTTGTGTTGACAGCTAGTGTTCCCAAACCATTGTTGGCCCCCTCTGGCTATCTATGACTTGTGTTGTGAGTTGTAAATGTTGACCACATGAAGTGAAATTCTTTGTTCATTTTCAGTGACATATGTATACTCTGGTTGGTCACTGTGCATTGTAGCCACACTGTGCCACTACATGTTGAAGGTATTTGTAATTGCTAGTCGATAACTAGTATACACAAACCATTATCTTCCAGCCTGACCATTTGTGACTCGTAGCATGAGTTGTCAAAGTTTACCACACTTTGTGACATTATGTGGTCATGGTCAGTGACATATGCCTACTTTGGTTGGTCATCGTGCATGGTATTCACACCGTGCCACAATGTATTGAAGCTCCTTGTGCTTTCTATTTGATACTTGGTGTTCCCAAACCATTGTTTCCCCCTGTGACCATTTGTGACTCGTATTATGAGTTGTCAACGTTGACCACACACTGTGGATTTCTTTGGTCAAAGGCAGTACATATGCCTACTTTGGTCGGTCATTGTGCATGGTAGCCACACCGTGCTACTACTCACTGAAGGTCGTTGTACTTGCTAGTTGAGAACTGATATTCCCATAGTATTTCTTCCTCCCCTGACCGTTTGTGACTCGTGTTCTTGTTGGTCAACGTTGACCACCCATATTGAAATGCTCTGGTCATGGTCAGTGACATATGCCTAGTTTGGTTGTTTGGTGTGCACATTAGCCACACCGTGCCACTACGTATTGAAGTTATTTGTCCTTTCTAGTAGATACATAGGGTTCCCAAACCATTTTCTCTCCCTCTGACCATTTGTGACTCGTGTTATGAGTTGTCAATGTTGACCACACATAGTGGACTTCTTCGGTCATAGTCAGTGACATATGCATCCTTTGGTTGGTCACTGTGCACGCTAGCCACACCGTGCCACTACTTGTTGAAAAGCTTTCTACTTGCTAGTTGATAACTAGTGTTCTCAACCCATGGTTTCCCCCACTGACCATTTGTGACTCGTGTTATGAGTTGTCAATGTTGACCACACATAGTGGACTTCTTCGGTCATAGTCAGTGACATATGCATCCTTTGGTTGGTCACTGTGCACGCTAGCCACACCGTGCCACTACTTGTTGAAAAGCTTTCTACTTGCTAGTTGATAACTAGTGTTCTCAACCCATGGTTTCCCCCACTGACCATTTGTGACTCGTGTTATGAGTTTTCAACGTTGACCACACACTGTAAAATCCGTTTGGTCATGGTTAGTGACATATGCCTCCTTTGGTTTATCCCTGTACATGGTTACCACGCGGTGTCACTACATATTGAAGGTAGTTGTGCTTTCTAGTTAATGGCTAGTGCTCCCAAAATATTGTTATCCCCCTTTGACTATCTGTGACTCGTGTTGTGAGTTGTCAACACTGACCACATGAAGTGAAATTCATTGGTCATGGTCAGTGACACATGCATATTTTGGTTGGTCACTATACATGGTAGCCACGTCCCTTGAGTCACGTCCCTCGAGCCATGTCCCTCAAGCCACGTCCCTCGAACCATGTCCCTGATGTCAGTAGCTGCAGTCATGTTATCTACAGGGCTGCTCTTATAGAGTGTCTTGTTCCCTCTCCCCCCTTTTTTTCCTTGATGATGTCAGTAGTAACGTCAACAGTGACATCAGCAGCGGGATGTTGATGTCAGCAGTGGCCATTGTTGGGGCGGCTACGATGCGACTACAGCGGCTACTGTTGTTCATGCCGCTAGTGATGTTGTTGCTGCCGCCGTTGCTACTTGCCACTGTTGTTGCTGCTGTTGTTGGTGTTGCTGTTGCAGCTGATATTGCAGCTACCGCTGTTGTTGCTGCTGCTTTGGTGGCTGTTGCAGCAACAACTACTTCTTCTACTGCTGCTGCTACTGTGTGCTACTGTGACTGCTATGGCTGTTGTAGAAGCTATGACAGCTGCTGCTAGGGTGGGGGAATTTTTTTTCTTTGTTTTTTTTCTTTTTTTTCTTTCTTGTTTGTCACTGCAAGCTTCGTTGCTCGCTGTGAGCAGCGGGCTACAAGCACCGAGCCCGCTGCTCACCGTTAGCAGTTTGGTGCTCACTGTGAGCAGCGGGCTTGCTGATTGCAGCCCGTCGCTCACGGCGAGCCGTGGGCTACGAGCAGCAACAGCCGTTGTTGGCTACTGCCGGCTGCTGCTCGCTGCTGCTGCCACTGTAGCCGGCTGCTGCTACTGCTTGCTGCTGCAGCTGTTGTAGCTTGCTGCTACTGCTGCTGCTCATTGTTGCTACTGCTGCTCATTGCCGCTGCCACTATTGCTGCTACTGCTCGCTGCAGTTGCTGTTACTGCTGCAAGCTCTTGCTACTGGCCGCCACTACTGCTTGCTGTTACGGGGTGCTACTGTTGTAAGCTGTTGCAAGCTGCTACTATTGCTGGCTGCTGCTACTGCTATACGCAGCTGCTGCTAGTTGCTGCTGCCACTCCTCGCTGTTGTTGCCTGCCGCTGTTGCTATTGCAAGCTGCTGCTGTTGCTCATTGGTGCTAGTCACTGCACTTGGGTGACGTTGCCTCGTGCGTTGTCCCCCACAGGTGTCGGACGCGGCCTGCCGCCCACCTCCTCGCGTCACGTGTGGGGGTCAGTGCTGCCGGAAAACACCGCGAGAATTTCCCTTGGACCAGTGGCTGTGAGAAAAAATAGGACGCCGCCACCAGGTGGGTCAATGCTGCCGGAAAAAATCCGAATGCATTTCCCCTACACTGGAGCGTATGGGGGTCCGCTGGCATTTTTGGCACCTGTGCCCCAGTCTTGAGCTGCTGCCGTTACGCTCTAGCTCTGATACCAAAATGGAAAAGATAGGTAGCAGGTTGGGACAGCAACGTTGTTGATGCAGTGTGCGGGCTTCCACGCTCCTTGCTTAAGTCTGCTGCCCCCTCAGTCTGCTGCTTCAAAGTCTAAATCTGGAATCTCTGGGTTTGTTACTCAGAAATGCGTGCGCAAGTGTTAGCGCCTGAAAGCAGCCATAACTGAGAGTAACTTATTAGGAATGAAGAATGAGCAACAATGGGAGACCCCTCCAAGTTCTACCTCCCTCCCAGCTCTGTAGAGCTCGTTACTCAGCTAACCAGCTGATCAGAAAACAGACCTGGACCTATTTTCTGGCAGGCAGGGTTTTCCCGGTGAGCCCTGCCAGACGGCCGACAGCCCAAAACCCGGACGTCGTCCGTTTTGCGTGAAAACTGGATCATACCATAATACCAACGCTGCAAACGCAGTCGTGCAATCAGAAACAGCTAGAACAATAGCACCAAAGAGTTATGGCTGCCCAGACCCAGGCAGTGCCTACAATGGTCCATGATGCCAAACAGTGTCACGCAACATGAGACATGGACTCTAGGCAGAGCATGACGCTGCAGACGCAATGGTACCGTCAGATCCAGCACCTGACAGATGCAGACAGCATTTGCGGTGGCAGTGACCGCCGGCGGCCCGACCGCCGAGGAGGCCTGTCGAAGGAGCTGAGCACGTTGGCGAAGAGAGGAGGCTCCAGCGAACCCTGAATAGGCCTCAGCGTGCGTCGGCTCCACCGGATGACACTCTAGCAATGTCGAGTCTCGCCGTCATTCATCTACATGCTGATGTACCCAAGCTGGGAGGACACAACAGAGCACAATGAGGATGCACAAAAACCAACAGCTCTCCGAGTGCCTGGGTCTCGACTACCGAGAAAACACGAGCAGTGCAAGAAAAGGTCAAAATCAGTGTCCAAACATCCAAAATGGCTTTCCGAACATCGGAAGCCCTTCTACAACCATCAGGTTTCCTCGTCGCACCTAAGGTATGGTGTTCGAGATTGAGCATGAATATCGATCTCATCTCGCCCATTTTGAGATTAGAAATGATATTTTCAATCTTGAAATTCGAGATTAAGAAAATCTGAATCTTGAAATATACATTGTGTTGAAATCTCATTCTCGTCTTGATGTGGAAGTCAAGAAACGGGATTTTCATGCTGTCGAATTATCTGCCACACATTTTAGTTCTTTTAAGAACCTAATCACGTCATAAACGCATGTTTACACATGGTAACCGTGGATCTTGAGTTTAGGAGCTATCACTCGAGACAAGGACTAGAAAAAACCACATTCAAGTGCACATCAGTTCATCTCCTCGCGACGAGTGCTTGATTCACGCAAGTTCATCACGACGTAATGAACCTGCAACACTGTTTGTCGACATCATGATGTCAAAATATTGATTGGTTGGAAAGTGTGTGACTCGTGTGGACAATGGTCCATAGTTGACTGGAATCTGGAATCTTCGTGCTTCGCATGTCCACACGACGTTTCCAGCTTGCGTCGGACGATTGGATGGGCTACATGGCAAGGATGCGAGATTTTGCCTTTTGAATGTAGATTTGACCAAGATACGCCACTACCAGCGTCCTTCACACATGGCAGGCTACCTCACCAGGTTATATGCATACGCATGAGTTTGAGACGAGACGATATGAGATCAATCTCATCTCGACATTGTTACGTCACCCAAACTCTCGATCTCGTCTCGAAGTGTTTTGAGACGATCTCAATCTCGTCTCAAAAACTGAGATTGATTCAGGACTTCGAGATTTTGAGATTGCTTAAACTTTGAGATGTGTTTAATCTTAAACGCCACACCTTAGTCGCACCGGTACAGTCCACCAGGTGCGCGTGTCTCAACCCACCGAGAAAACTCTCCTACCTCCCGACAAGCCCACAGGGCTGCTGGAATGCATCGACCGCGTCTCACCAATGCTGTCGTAGGTGCTGGAGAAGTCTCGGTACAGTACGAAGGCCCGTCGTGTAGTCACGCCCTCCTCTACCATATACCACCAACGTGGGTACATGGATAATCCATCGGCGTCAGTCGTGACGGGTGGAAGCCACAAACCAACACTCGATAGGGGGAGCTATCTTTCTGTGATGGGAGACCACATGATTTATCACCCAGGATAAAGATGAAGTGGTGTCTCTGGCTTTGACTCCTCACGTCGCTCCTACACCACCTGGAGTGTACCAGTCCTCGTGTGACTGCCAAGGGTCCCAACTCATAGTCTCTCCTCTCTCCGCTCTGCCGCGATGCATCTGTGTACGCCGGATGAAAGGGAATGGATGAGCAGCACGCAAACGTGGATAAAGTGGCGGATCTGGCCTCTGAGGCGGGATAAATTACCATGAGGTACAAGGGTGTAGCGCTAGAAGAGGAGGGCTGGAGCGACGAATCGAATCACCACTCATGGACGTAGATGACGATGGGGTAGGTGAGTCAGATGGATAAATGTGTATGGTGGAAGCAGCAGAAGAAGGAGGAGTGATGATGGATTCAACAGGAATGAGGATGGTGGAAACAGAAGGCATGCTCAGCTCTCTTGTGACAGTGTCTTCACCGGACGTCATACTCAGAGCTGGTACAAGGTCCTCCCCGAGTATGGGTGTGCTAGATGCTGGTGACGGAAAGCTCGTGCCGATAGTAGTGGTACTCCCCTCCTTTGAGAATCACTCACATGCTGACATCACCTCCCGTTGTAGCATCACTATCTGCTCCTACAGGTCAACGTAATCTACCTCAGACATGTGGAGGTGGTCCATGTTTGACTCGCGTAGGATAAAGTCTGCCTCACTGGATTCTACACATGCAGACTACAAAACTCATAAGTACAACTCCATTTGCATTTCTTCTACTGAAGACGATGGAGCCGGTGTTACTGCATCCACCTGGGGGTCAACCAAACTCGCAATGTGCTAAGACGCTGGAACATTGGATGAAGCTGCGGGTGTCGCATCCACACCACAGCTTGTGTCTGTCATACGAGGAGGAATGAGTTGTCACATGTCGAGAGAGAAGGAGAAAGAGGAGTTGTCAGAGTCCATGGAGCATGTGGAAATGTCATCTATGCAGGTACTGCCACTCTCAGCGTCGATGTAATCAGCAGGGTCACCAACAACTAAACACAAGAGGGCAGATTTTAGCTCCTGCTGACGAGGTGACTCCATCTATGTGTACAGATCTGCTCCATTGTCCTCCACTGCCACCATAGTGGACACTGGTGTGTAGGAATCTGACTAAAAAATGCTTGTCAAATCAACCAGCAAGTGCAGCTAGCGCTCACGTACCGTCTCGCTAGGAAGGTTGGTCGTTGCCACCTACTCGATAATGGAGTGAGGACAACCATCTGACTGCGTCATGTGTGTTACTGCTCCGTTGTGTGTACGGGAACCCGTAGACTCTGGGAACATGGGCAACTCCTCACGCTGAAGCTGGTCCTCATGTAGCGCTGATGACACCGTGGAGCCTGCTGTGTCTGCTGCAACACATTTCCCAGTGAGATCTCTCAAAAGTACTCCTCTCAAGAATGCCTCAACCTCTAAAAGACCATCCGGCCGACTCTGCTCATGCACTACGACCTCTGTCGGGCTGGTGTGAGTCGCGTGCGCCAACGCCCCCGGAAGTCCATATGGAGCATCCCGATCTGTATGATACTCTTGTGCCACCGCCCGGACACTACCGACCAGAGTCGCGAGTGGCACCGCCCAGGCACACGAGACGTGCACTCCTCCTTAAGCAACCTATTGCTGTAGAACGTCTGGCTCCAATCCCATCATAGATGTCGACGTTAATGACATGCACGTCCTATGCACTCCAACCTCTGCTAGACTGGTGTGAGTCTTCTAGACAATCTCCCCCAAAAGTCCGATAGACGCATCTTGATATGTACGCGATTACTGTGCCACAACCGGGCCGCCATCGGTCGGAGCTACGAGTGGCACCGCCAAGGGACGCCGTGCCTGCGCTCCTCGTGATGTAACCAGCTGTTGCGCGAGATGTCGATCCAGCCCAGACATGGAAGTCAAGGTGGATGACACGCACCATAAATGCCATGTCGGAATCAGACTCCACATCATGTATTGTTGCCGTACCGTCTGAATTTGCCTGAGCTGACACTCGGGCACCACAGCTCGGCACGAGTGCGGATCCTTGTCAATACGCCGGATAGCAACGGTCTAGAAAACAGGTCCCGACATGGGAGGCCGCCAACCGCTTTTAGTATTGCAACCAATATAACATATCACCCTCGAACGAGGGATCCACACTTTAGGTTCGTTTGGTTTGCACCCTCACGAAGTCCGCATGTTGGTCTTTAGTGACTACCTTTGGTTGGACCCTCTGTGAGGAGTCTCAAAGGCAAGAACTTTAAATGGATGCATGCAAGGTACAGGCTTTTATACTTGCAGAGCTTTCCTAAAGCTTCTGCTTGTTGTGGCTCCACTGGAGCCAACCTCAACCTACAGTCCTCCTTGGCACGTCCTTAGACCGCCAAGTGTCATCCTCAAGGCAGGCTCTAGTAAGCTTCCAAGAAGCTTCCTGTCCCAGTTTTGGCCACAAAGAAAATTACGGCCGTCGTGGGGTTTGAACCCGCGACCTTTCGTTTGAGACTCCGACGCCTTTTCAACCAAGCCAAAAAGGTATGATTCCTATGATGAGCCACAGGGGACATATCCATTATGGGCAGTGCATTCTTGGCCCATGTCAGAACAGACCAAGGGGACATACTCCATAGAGCAGTGCATGCCTTGTCTGTATGTGTAGCTAGCCAACTAGGCAGTGGACAAGGTGCATACAATTTCAACAAATCTCTCCCTTGCACCTCTGTCCATCTATCGCTAACTGGGCTCCATCAATGCCTTGGGACTCACCCTTCCTCTGCCGCACTCCTCATGCCGAATCCACGAATGCCTGCATAGTGCAAGTCGCTCTCCAGCGGTTTGGTCATGTAGTCAGCAAACATGCTCTTTGTTCTGCAGTGCTACAAGTGCACCACGTTCTTCATGAGCAGGTCACGTGAGTAGTGGTAACGTATGTCGATGTGCTTTGTTCGCCCGGAGATGATCTCGTCTTTAGCCATCGAGATGGCACTCATGTTGTCCACGTGTACGATCGTGGCATCCTTCTGTGGCACTGTCATTTGGCCAAGCAGGCTGCGCAGCCATTGAGTCTCCTTGCACACCTCAGACAAAGCAACATACTCTGCCTCAGTTGTGGACACGGAAACACAATCTTGCTTCCTGTTGGCCCATGAGATGGCAGCGCCATTCAAGATGCACACGTATCCAGAAGTGTATTTCCTGTCGTCAAGATTTCCTCCCCAGTCAGTGTCGGTGTAGCACTTCAGGCAAAGGGGATCCATTCCTTCTTGGCCTCCAAGGACGAGGCCCATGTGACGTGTCTTCTACAGGTAGCACAAGATGCGCTTGACTGCCTGCCAATGTTGTGGCCCAGGGTAGGCCACAAATCTGCTCACTTGTCCCACAGCATAGCAGATGTCCAGACGAGTCCCTACCATGGCGTACATGATGCTAGCCACGGCGGACTGGTAGGGGATGTCTTGCATCTCCCTTTGTTCTTCTTTGTTGCTTCGCAACATGGAGGCCTTCAGCTCTGTATCGGTAGTCATTGGGGTGCTGACAGGTTTGCAATCTTCCATGTGATACTGCTTCAGTACCTCACCAATGTATTTGGTTTGGTTGAGCTCGATGGTGCGTGCTACTCGGTTCCGGTGGATGGCAATCCCGAGGTAGTACTCGAGAGGACCCATGTCCTTCATCTTGAACCTTTTGCTGAGGTCAGACTTTAGCTCATCTAGCAGCTTGACCGAAGACGAGCAGATGATCAGATCATCCACGTACAGCGCAACCAGCATCAGCCCTCTCCCATCATCGCGCATGTACATGCTCGGGTCATTCTGGCGATGCGCGAAGGAGAGGCCGGTCATGAAACCGTCTATCTCTTTGTACCACATCCTTGGGGCATGTTTCAGCCCGTAGAGCGCTTTCACCAACTTGCACACCTTGCCCTTGGGAGCTTCGACTCCTTCGGGCACCTCCATCAGCACTTCCTTGTCAAGTTTCCCATGAAGGAAATCAGTCTTGACGTCCATCTGATGTATCTCCAAGTTCTTTGTGGCTACAATGCCAAGGAGAGAGCGGATGGAGGCAAAGGTCACGACGGGCGCGAACGTCTCATCGTAATCGGAGCCCGGGCGTTGAGAGAACCCTTAGCCACTACCCTTGCCTTGAACTTGTCGATGCTGCCGTCTTGCTTTTTCTTCACTCGGAGGACCCACTTGGATCCCACCACGTAGGCTTTGTCGGGTCTATCCACCAGCACCCACGTGCGGTTCTCGGCAATGGACGCGAGCTCACTATCCACTGCCTCCTTCCACTTGGCCGCATCTGGGCCATTCATCACCTCCGCCACTATGGATGGCTCTCCCTGAGCCATGCACGACTAGCTAAGGCCGGTCCAATCATCCTCATACTGCAAAGGTGCTATCTTTGGTTGCAAACTATGCCGAGGTAGTGGTGCGGCTTCTTGCTTTGGTGCTTGTGCTTCCATAGGTGGTGGTTTGTCGTCGTCGTTGTCATCGTCGTCATCAGAAGAGTCGTCAGACTCCAAGTCAGACTCGGAAGCCCCGGACGCCTCGGTATCCGCATCCATGTCAGATACTGCGTCATCCTCCACAGCTTCTCTCCCATTCCCACCACCTGCTGGCAAAGCGAGCCAGTTGTCGGGTGCTTGGTCTCCGGACTCAAGCAACACTATCCACTCTGCTGCTTTGGGAGCAAGGGTTGGGTCCAGCAGCTCTCCCTTTCCAAGGGTGCGTTCGTCAAACACAATGTCGCGGCTCCTCACGAGCTTGCCTGCTGCCTGGTCCCAAAGCCGATAGGCTTAGTGTGATGTGTCGTAACCAACCATGACACACTTCTTGGAACGTGCGTCAAGCTTGCCTCCACCTTCTCTCGATTGGATCTTCACCCATCTAGTTGACCCAAACACCTTCAGATGAGATGCATTGGGTTTCTTTCTCGCCCATGCTTCTTGTGGGGTCTTCAGATGCTTGTCCTGCTCCTTTCCACGCTTCTGCAAGGCGGTTGTTGGTGTGAGATTCAAGAGGTAGCAGTCCGTTGTTGCTGCTTCTGCCCAAAAGTGAGGTGGGAGCTTGCGTCGAAGAGCATGCTTTGCACCATGCCGAGTAGGGTCTGGTTCATCCTCTCGGCAACGCCGTTGCTTTGGGGGTTATAAGGGGTGGTTTGCTCATGGCAGATGCCATGATGCTTGGGCCAAGGCTTGCATGCCTCGTACTCACCCCCGTTGTCACTTCGGAGCGTCTCCACCTTCTTGGACGTTTGCCGCTCCACCATGGCGACGAACTCGAGGAGCTTCTCCTTGACCTCTCCCTTTGTTTTGAGGAAGTAGATCCAGAACTTGCGGCTGTGGTCGTCAATGAAAGTCAGGAAGTACTTGCTTCCTTTGTTAGACAGTGTGCGGAAGGGTCCACACACGTCACTCTGTATTAGTTCCAAGACGTGCTCCGCTCGTTGACCTCCTCTCCCAAACGGCTTCTTCTTTGCCTTCGCTTGGAGGCATGGTTCACACAATGCACACCCTCCGCCATGCTTCATGGTGCACCCTTCCATTCCGCGGACTACCTCTTGCTCCTTCATCTTTTGCAACGTGTTGTTGGCCACATGACCAAATTGCCGGTGCCACAGCTCAGCGTCAGTGTCCTTGGTTGGAATGGCGGCCGTAGCGGTCGCCGGTGGTACATCCTTTGGCTCCGGTGCCACTATCTTGGTGGCACATGCAAGTCCCTCATCCGATGCCTTGGTGACTTTGGTTTGAAGCACGTAGAGGCCGTCAAATGTTAGAACTTGAAGCATGAGATCGTCTTTGGTGTACAAAATCTGGATGTCCTCATTTTTTAGGGCCACCGCTTCCTTGTTGGTGAACACCACTGTCATGTTGATGTTGGTGATTTGTGAGACGGACAGCAAGTTGGCAGCGAAGGAGGGCATGCACACCACCTTTTGAAGGTTGACTGCCTTCTCCGCACCATTCACATTGAACGTGATCACCTTGTCCCCTTCGTCCATGGCTTTGACGACGCCGCCGTTTGCACACTTGATGCGCATGAGAGATTCGGCCATGGAGACAAATCCACCCTTCTCTTTTGATGAGTGGTGGTTGGTGCCCGAGTCAAGGACAAATGCCCGGGGCCTAAGGATCGATGCGCCCTTCATGGGCAGCCCCCTAGCCATCATGTTGGTGAGCTCATTCTTCTCCTTTCCACCTTTGTTCCTGCTTTCTTTCTTGGGACTACGGCAGTCCCTAGCCCATTGCCCGGCCTTGCCACAGTTGTGACAGTTGCCGGGCTTCTTGGAACTCTTCCCGCCACCATTGTCTTTCCCTCCACCGCCACCACTTCCGTTGTTGCCTTGACTGGAGCGAGAGCTTGCACCTTGTCCACCGAAGCGAGAGGCATAGACTGAGATGTTTGCCTCACTGCCACTGCGTCGCATGGACTCATTGCGGACGTGTTCGGCAACAGCCTCGTACATCAGATCTGCCTCCTTCCAACCGCCAAACACGGTGATCAAGGACCCCCAGCTTTCCGGTAGCGCCATTAGAAGGATCACGGCACGCATGTTGGAGTCGAGATTCCATTCCATTTGTTGGACCTCTTGCAGCACGTTGTCAAACGACTGAAAAAATGCGGGTATCGATTCTCCTTCGCTCACCCTCATCAACATCAACCGTTGGAAGATGAAGAGT
>SZWC01006012.1:2015-21792 GCA_023375785.1 Penium margaritaceum | reverse complement strand
GTTGTCAAACGACTGCAAAAATGCGGGTATCGATTCTCCTTCGCTCACCCTCATCGACATCAACCGTTGGAAGATGAAGAGTCGGTTTGCTAGGGCATTCGATTGATGCACGCGTGCGAGTTTTGCATAGGCCTCAACAGCCAACGTGCATCCTGTGATGTGGGAGTGTTGAGTCTCATTGATGGACGTCACAAGAATGGCGAGAGCCATGTTGTTCTTCATCGTCCATGCTGCAAGGTCAGCCGCATGCGTCGTCACAGTCGCATCGGCGGGTGCTGTCTTGGTCCCTTTTAGGATGTCGAGGTAGCCACACACGTTCATGACAATCTCAAACTACCATTTCCACAAGGGAAAACATGTCCCCGTAAATTTGGACATACCCGCCTCAAGGCGGGCTGGAGTCGGATCCGCCATTTCTTGCGGTTGCTCGTCTTCTCTGTTTCACTGCTACTCTGCTTTGTTGAGGCCAATGAGGCTGATGAGGCTGCTGACTACGACCGTTGTCAAAGGTGCAGTTGGTCCCGTTGCATACCCCTCCTGCCGATGATCGCCTAAGGCGATGGTGCCGTCGTGAGAGAACGGACTCGGGGTCGTACTACCTTCTAAAAAGGGGTAGAGCTTAATCCGTTTGGGGCTCGAGGGTCTTGTCCAACATGGACAGAGCTTTTTCTTGTCCCCTAGTCCGCCACGTGCACGCACCCTACTTGAAGAAGCCGATGGAGCTGAAGGAGCAGATGGAGCCGTCCGATGGTCGTGTCCCTCTTGTCCATGTGCGCCCTGCAAGACCACACGCTAGCCGGTCTTGGGACCGTGCCTTAGAACCAGAAGTGTGGACCCATAACCCTTTGTCAATGCGCCGGATAGCAACGGTCTAGAAAACGGGTCCCGACATGGGAGGCCGCCGACCGCTCTTGGTATTGTAACCAAGATAAAATATCACCCTCGAACGAGGGATCCACACTTTAGGTTCGTTTGGTTTGCAACCTCATGAAGTCCGCATGTTGGTCTTTAGTGTCTACCTTTGGTTGGACACTCTGTGAGGAGTCTCAAAGGCAAGAATTGTAAATGGATGCATGCAAGGTACAGGCTTTTATACTTGTAGAGCTTTGCTAAAGCTTCTGCTTGTAGTGGCTCCACTCGAGCCAACCTCAACCTACAGTCCTACTTGGCACGTCCTTAGACCGCCAAGTGTCATCCTCAAGGCAGGCTCTAGTAAGCTTCCTAGAAGCTTCCTGTCCCAAATTTGGCCACAAAGAAAATTTCGGCCGTCGGGGGGTTTGAACCCGCGACCTTCCGTTTCAGACTCCGGTGCCTATTCAACCAAGCCAAACGGTATGGTTCCTATGATGAGCCACCGGGGACATACCCATTTTGGGCAGTGCATTCGTGGCCCATCTCAGAACAGACCAAGGGGACATACTCCATAGAGCAGTGCATGCCTTGTCTGTATGTGTAGCTAGCAAGCTAGGCAGTGGACAAAGTGCATACAATTTCAACAATCCTGACGCTACGGTCACAACAGGCAATGTTCGGTGACCACACTCCCCCTCGACACGTACATCGACAAAGCCGATGAGGTGGAGGATGTAGAAAAACTGGCGCAAACACGGCATGCGGAGTGCTGACGCGGACGCCGACGCTGCGAGGACACATGACTCAAATAACTACATGAAGGCATGTCATCGTGTGGAGGCGTTGTGGTCACAGGAAAGAGGAGGATCGAAAGGATGGTGGCAGCCTGAGACTGGCAGGCAGGTGGAGCTAAAGGGAGACCATCGGATGAGGAAGGAGGAGAGGATGAAGGAGATGTGATCAAAGAGGTCATCGACGAACTAGTAGCAGAAGCACGCTTGATGACGACGAGGTCACAGAGCCGCATCGCCATCTGCCTCAGGCCGTGGATCTCGGCAAACATGGCTGCAAGAGGTCAAGCTAAGGGATCTACCAACGTTGGCAGATTCGCA
This sequence comes from Penium margaritaceum, assembly GCA_023375785.1. Classification (NCBI taxonomy): domain Eukaryota; kingdom Viridiplantae; phylum Streptophyta; class Zygnematophyceae; order Desmidiales; family Peniaceae; genus Penium; species Penium margaritaceum. Next base: position 19,828 of record SZWC01006012.1, on the reverse strand, counting down.
TGCTATGGAGGACGCATGCTCGGACGAGGCTGAAGCCAGGGTGGATGCCAACCGCAAGGGCGCTTCGAACAGTGATGCCAACCATGACGTCCATCACCACAGTAATAGAAGGTAAATGCACAAGGTGCCTACTCAAAAGTCTACGCACTCATCTCGTGCGCTCAACGATGGATAGGTGCCGAGGGCACCTACTCCCGGTGGTGAACACCAAGCCATGGGAGAGAATGAGACCAGTAGGTACCATCACTCCCCGAGGTCACGGCGTCAGGGTCAACACACGTGACCAAACAGGACAAGCTGCACCACCACAGTACGCCCGGAGACTGGAGTTTGAGTAGCTACATCTACTAATGCTGTTGCCACTCATGGAGCGAAGACTGCTCCAAGAACAGAAGTGGTGGCGGCAAAAGGTGTTGCTACTGATCCAAGCAGTAGACAACCCAGCCATTAGAGATGACGTACTCGAATCCGCCGTTGATCCTACGGAGTGAATGGCGCGCACCAATCCACAGGCCCCAGGGTGACGCCGGTTCATGACGCGTCTTGAAACGAAGATCGTCGCGCACAACACAATCCGCTGTCGAGTTGGAAGGCCAAACTGTAAGCGTTGTTGCAACCACCACTGTTGCTACTAAAAAAACTATTGTTGTTGCTGTGGTTGCTGCTACCGCAGGTGTTGGTGTAATGCCGGGCTATTGTATGACCCCGCACAGAAAAAACTGTTTCTTTTCTTTTCTCTTTGCAACTTTTTTTTTTCTCTTGCCCTCAGCCCCCTTTATTTTTCTTTCTCTTGCTCTCCCCTCTTCTTGTCCCCAACCCCCTCCCTTTTATTTCTCAACTTCTTCCTCAACCCTGGGTTTGCCTGTCACCCGATTCTGGAGTGTCCCCTATAAAGGGGGCAGGCCATGATTAGGGGGGGGGGAGATAAAAAAGGAGGGGGCAATTTCAGGTCATCCCCCCTTACTCCTGGCTTGCTCGCTAAAAGAAAGCGAGCAAGGAAGTGAGCGAGTGCGAGGGAGAGGAGGGGTGGGAGTCCGCCCCTCCCTCGGCCGTTGGTGCGGACGAGGCCGAGGGGTCCCTCTGAGGGACCCCTCAAAGGGGCTCGACGGGGCTCTCGAAGGGCTTCCTCGAGAGGGGGGAGGGGGAGGGGCTCGAAGGGCCAATGGGCCCCCTCTGAGGGGCCCTTTTGTGGGGTCTCAAGGGGGTCCGTCCAAGGAGGAACCCTCGGAGGAGGGCTGCGAGGCCCTCTTGTAGCAGCAGATGCAGCGACGGGTACAACTATTACGGTTGCTGCTGTTGCTGCTTCCGTTGCTTTTGCTGCTGCTACTCTAAGTAGCAGCAATAGCTGCTGCTTGCTACTACTGCCGCTTTTGCTTGCTGCTGTCGCTGATCCTGCTGTTGTTGCACGTTGCTGTTTCTGCCATTGTTGTTGTTGCCGCCACTGCTACAATGGTTGCAGCTGCTACTATGTGCTACTGCTACTGTCGCCGTTGTTGTAGTGGCTGATGTGCTACTACAGTTGTTGTTGCTGCTGCTATAACGTGGCACAGCGGCTTCCTCTATTGGTGCTACTGCCTGTGCTACTGCTATTGCCGCAACTGCTGCAATTGCTGTAAGCGGTTACTCTACGGCCACTGCTCTTACTACGTTGCATTACAGCTGCCGCGGCTGCTACGTCTGTTGATGTTTCTACTGTTGTCGTCCTTGTTGCTTATGCTGCTGTGCACGACTCACCGCCCCTCTGGCATTCATATGCAGTCGCTTCGCGCTCCCTCATGCTCCTGCCGGCGTGGGGCCACGTGGCGCGGTCTCTCTGCGTTCCGCCTATTGCTGCTGTGTCTGCTGCTCACACGCCCCCCTACGCTCTGATACCATATTGGAAATAAGCTAAGGCATGCAGGCCCATGCAGTCACAAACATGAGCTGTGAGTGTGAGTAGAATGCAAGACGGCAAAAAATTGGCTAATTCTGGAACGCTGGATATGAAAGAACAAGGAGAGTTTACAAATGAGCCCTTAGCGGGCTCATGTAGGGACGCCGGCAGCTAGCCGCACCGGGCCCCGTCACCCCCGTTGAACCCAAACGAGTCAGTGGGGAGAACACACTGCATACACCACAAGAACAACAAAGGTGGTCTCCTCAAGGCAACAGAAAAACTCTCCGAGTGCCCGGGTCTCGACCACCGAGAAAATACGAGCAGTGCTAGAAAAACTCAAAATCAGCGTCCAGACATCCAAAACGGCTTTCCGAACATTGGAAGCCCTACTACAACCATTGTGTCTCCTCGTCGCACCAGTACAGTCCACCGGGTGCGCGGGTCTCAACCCACCAAGAGAAGTCTCCTACCTCCCGACAAGCCCACAGGACTGCGAGAATGCATCGACCGCATCTCGCAAGCGCTGTCGTAGGTGCTGGAGAAGTCTCGGTACAGTCCGGAGGCCCTTCGTGTCGCCACGTCCTCCTCTACCATATACCACCAACGTGGGTACATGGATGATCCATCGGCGTCAATCGTGACGGGTGGAAGCCACACAAACCAACAGCAATGAATAGAGGCACCGTGCCTTGTCGACAAGGTCGTCAAGGTCATTTAGGGTGTTGTGCAACCCCAAGGCAGTCGCGGGAAAGCATGGATTTCAAGGGACAAAAACATAACACCGATTTACTGCCATCGATCGATCTTTCAAGCATCCAAACCATATACTTCTACATACAATAGAAGAATAATGTGAGAAACATCTGAGCCAAATATCATCGCAACTTAGTTGTAAGGAACATTCAAGGCTAATGTGAACATGTAAGTGCGCCTATTGGATCATACCTCATTACCCATTCCCAGTCACGCCTAAGCACTAAGATGGAGAAACTTATGATCAAGGCTGGATACATTGCCAATACGCATCACGTGATGGCGTTGTCGCACTTGTCCTTGCACCACCAGATGTTCCTTCCCACAACAACGCTTGGTTTTCGAAGTGGCTAATTCGGACATGTCCTACAGGGGATTGAATGGCTGAGGCTAGAACTCCCCAGCAAAGAAAATTTATTTGACGTAAGCCCCAAGTAGGTGGATGTGGGTGGATGCGAACTCAGTACCCACCTGTGATAAACATGAAAGCAAGTTTGTGATGTGTTTTCATGGTTTTTGAGGTTTTCGGCAAAATTCAACTAGACCTCCTAATAAAAAGGGACCTTACTTGATCACCTACAGTGTTTGCCATCAATGTCTATCTAAGGGTTCCATGCCAACCTAGTTCATGCCGACGGAATGGGTTCATGCAAAATCCCTCATGTCTGGACGGCCAAGGTCAACTCAACCCTTTAATGCCCGCATGCAATGGATGGCTCCCAAATTATTTCCCGTCCACAAGCCATTCATAAGCCCGCGATCTCCATTGGAGGGGCAAGAAACTGGTTTGTTTTTTGTTTTACGTCATTTCTAGACAAATGTCAAAGTCTCACGAACTCAGTTTGCGCTTGAGGAAGGTGCAATGTGACTTCCTCCGCAACCCAGTAGCCACAATATGAATTTTTCCAACCTCAGCCAAGAAGGAGAGATTAAACATTGGTGTATTGAAGTTGTTGTGAAGAATGAGCAATCTCAAAGCTACAAAAACACCGCTGTCTGGATCGTCGTTGTAAAATCATTTGCGAGTCAGCTAAGCTAGGGACATCTAGACTGGCCAAGCACAAAAGAGTAAGGGGAACATTCCAGCCAATACTGAATAACAATTGTTGCAGATTGTCGCAAAAAAGGGTCAAAAAAGTCTATGTGCAACAACCGTATCTCAAAAGGCTAGCTTTGCTCGAAAGCAGAGGCCTAGTCCGGATGACCATCGAGCATCATTTTCGCATCAGCTTTTGCATCCATCCATTCAAGAAGTGAGTCAATTCCGCTCCACCATTGAGAATGGTTAGTGTTCTTGAAAGAATTTCAATGCACCAATGGAGAAGAAATCATTATAAACCCTCCATTAGGACACGTCCGGATGAAGCGTATGATGATGCAATCGCTGATCTTAGGTAGCACACCCACTGACGCTTGAACATAGGGCTAGTCTTCCACAACTCGTCACAATGGAATATTGTCAAATTTGCATTGTTGCGACAAGTATGTGAGTTGTCAAGTAGTCACAACACGTAGAGTGTGTTTATCATTTCATTTAGAATCAAGAATTTTTCTCCATGTACGTCACGGTGTACGCCTTAGTGGCTCTTTGCGCAAAAAAAATCTGTTTATACCATGTACAACCAGTGTTGAGCTATGTCGTGGCTTTAGAATTTTAGCCCTTCCGGGTTTTCTCATAAAGTACCCAAAACTTTGGAGCTAATCCACAAGAAGTGAGGCACTGTCGGTGCTAAACTTCTTGCAGTGAAGTCCTTCCAAGTAAATGCCGTTTGTGACATGGAAAACTACTGGTTTCCCTCCTTTTCATGGTTTGGAACAGACAATGAAAAGAAAGTTAGGACTCCTCATTCTTCTTTTTCAACAAAACTAGAGATTTTATTTTTATTGTGTCAAAACCCATGGTCAACTTGACCACACACTCAGGTTCCACCACAAAATTATTCACTGTTTCATACTTTTTTGGAACGGTTTACATAGAATTCCTCACCTTGAGGATTCATGAAAAATGAACAACAAATTGGCACGTTATGTGCCTCTGTAACGGATGTTGTAACGGGTCGGAACCTCCAACTCTGCATTTTTTGTTAGAGTTTGCAGAATGGCATTCTCAATCTGTGTCATGGGTTTTCCCCTTTCACAATCGTCATCAACAACCCAGAGTAGGAGATCGATTTCTGTTTCTAACCTTACCCCTGGTTTTGGGACCCTAACTGGGGTTTTACCCCGAACTCCTGTGTTCGCACAAGTCATTCCGTTATTCATGTCAAATTTTGTTGCAAACCAACTTCGAATTGTATTTTTTACGTTCTTAAGCAAAATTGTCGCGTGCAAGGCACACTCACAATTTTTTGCCAGCTTTCTCTCATCTCTCATCCCTTGTCCTCCTCCCTCGTCCTCGCTCGCTCGCTTGCAAGGAGGGCGAGCGGGGGCGAGAGCACGAGGCCTCGAGGCCACACCCTCGACATCCTCGCTGCCTAAACCCTAAACCCTAAACCCTTAACCCTAAACCATACACTTCGCGGCCCCTCAGCTGCCGATCGGGTTGAGGCCGCGATCGGCAGCTGGCAGCTGGTCGCCTGGTGGCCGGCCGGAGGTGTGCTGGCCAGCGGCCAGCGAAGTGCTGGCCGTCGGCCAGCCCTCGCTCACGTGAGGGGTGGTGCGTAACCACCCCTCGCTTCAGCGAGGAGGGAGGTACGAACCGGCCCACCCGCTACATTTCTCCCCACTTATCATGAACCGTCTCCGTTCATGAACAAAAAACACGATTGTCACATAGCGATTCATTGTGAAAGAAAGTTAATAATTTCAATCACCAGGTAAACATGAACACGTGCATGGAACTTGGACCTAAGCTCTAGCTTGTCGGTCTGCACGACTAGCGGCCTCCCCCTTTTAGGATGGAGCATCTGCTCGATAACCATGTTGGACGTCCCCAACCTCCTATGGTTGCACTCCATGAATGCCGCCATGCGAGAATGTTGTTCACTTTTTCATCTTTAGGTGGTACCCCTTGACACGCGTCGATCTGTGCAACCTGCTAGCTTGCTCTAATGCACGTTGACCACCCCTGTGGGCAACCAAGATTCGGGCTCCCATGAGTTATGTTCAGGCCCACACCCGGTCCAATGAACAAGGCATTCCCTAACAACCCATGATCTGAGTGTACGCTCTCGGTGCTAGAGTAGACGAAGAACCTCGTATTGGCCATCCACAGTAAGGAATACCGGTGGTGGCTGAACGGTTTCCTTTGCCGTGTATGGAGCCAACAGCCTCACATAAAACACGTCATGTATCTTCATACTCGGCGGAAGCAACAATCGGTATGCCAATGGCCCGATGCGTGCAACGATGGGAAACGGCCCAATCCACTTCAGTAGAAGATTTTGCACCCTTGACGACTTCGGCCAAAAAGATTTTTAGTGCTAAGCAGCACTTTACCACCGATGCCAAACGAGACCTCATGACGACTTTTGTCGACATATGCCTTTTTTCGCTGTCGAGTAGCTTGAAGGTAACAATTCGTCTCCAGTAACAAGGATCTATACGCTTGGCAAAGGCTTGAGCTGAAAGAACGTGTCCTCCTATACTCCCACTCTTGACCAAAGAAGAGGGCACCACTGGATGCGGACCACTGTTCAACACAACGGTGTGAACTGTGTAGACTCGTTTACCGAGTTATTCATTACAAACTTTGCCGGTGCTAGGAATGCGTCCAAGTCATTCATGGCAGGGTCCACGTACATGCGCAACGTTTTTTCTAGAGTGCGATTCATGCGCTCTGTTTGTCCACCAGTTTGAGGGTGAAACCCTGTCAAAATTTGCGACTTGCTGCCAAAGTACTGGTGCATCTTTTGCCAAAACTTACTAGCAAATTTTTTATCTCGATCAGAGATCATGCACAACGGCATTTCGTGGTACTTAACAACAACCTCAAAGAAGAGACAAGCGGTCTCCTTTGCGTTCACATCAGTGGTTGTATGAATAAGTGTGTCACCTTTGTCAGAAGATCCACAACCACTAGTATTGCATCGTGGCCACGGGCCGTGTCTGGAAGACCAGTAATGAAGTCCATGCTAACGCACTCCCATGGAGTCCTAGGATTGGAAAGTTATTGGAGGAGTCTAACAGGCTTCTTGTTACTAGCCTTATTCCAAAGACATGGGTCGCATGTCCTGGAATACTTATGGACATCGGCACTCCATCCCGGCCACCAATAGTGGTCCGAGAGTTCTTATCCGGTCTTTCGAGGTCCCACATGACCTGCGACCGGTAGGTCGTGGAATTGGGAGAGAATCTTCTCTGGAAGGTTTCCCGAATCTGGTACAACAACTTGTTCACCGTGCCAAAAGATTCCTGTAGCCTCCACCAGTTTTTACTTGTCTAGATTTTGAGAGTCTTGAAACCAAGAATCCACACATTATCCCATCCGAATTCTGTTGAAAAAACCGTTGCAGTGGATAATCTCCAGAGGTGGTTGGCGCAGAGGTACATGAGGCTCTCGTGTTTGCACGGTTGCCGTCTCAATGGCCATAAAACACCAACCAACTTCGGTGGTTACTTTCATTTCTACAGGTTGTTGGCTTTGTGGATCGGCTACATTGATGCGTCTTGGCCCAAACTCCCATGTGAATGAGAATTGGCTCAGGTATTGGCTCCAACGCGCCTGTTGTCTTGACAGGTTCAGTTGCGTCTGGAAAAACACCAATGGATTATGGTCAGTCACGACCGTCACAACCCCTTCAGCACCCTCGAGATAGCAACGCGACATCTTGAAAGTGTGTACTACCGCAAAGAGCTCTTGATACCCAGTCGTGTACCGCGTTTCCATGGGGATGAGCTTCTCGCTTTCATACGCAACTGGGTGGCCGTTCTGCATGAGGACGGCTCCGAGTCCTTCAACCGACGCATCACATTGAACCTTCCACGATTGCGATGGATCCGAAAGAGCTAGGATGGGCGTTGCGGATAGAAGCTCTCTGACTTTGAGAAAAACGTTTTTGGAATCAGATGTCCATTCCCAATGCTCGTCTTCTGGTATGAGCCTGGTTAGTGGTGCTACCAGGGTCAAATACCCTTGCATAACCCGTTGAAAGTAGTTTGTACGGCCGAGAAAAAGTCAAATCTGCCCAACATTATCCGGGCGTGGCCAGTCCACAATGGCTTGGACCTTTCGTGGGTCGATACGGATACCGTCCTTGCCAACGATGTGTCCAAGGTATTCGAGCTCATCTTGTGCAAACTTGAACTTGCTCACTTTTCCGTAAAACTTCTGTTTTCAAAGGATTGCAAGGACTTTGCACAGATGTTATGTGTACTCTTCCATGGATTTGGAGAAAACCAGGATGTCATCGAGGTAAACCAAGACAAACTGACCAAGTTGCTTGGTGAATGTTTGGTTCATTTCTCCTTGGAAGGTTGCCATTTTGGCGGAAGCCCAGCTGGTGGGTCTTGGAATATATCCAAGAATTCCGCCAATAGAGATTTGATCTCTTGTGGCGTGTCGTCCTTCATGTCGTCCTCTACTTTCTACAACTGGGCCAAGAAGCATCGACAAACCTGTCAAATATGTCTCTTGACCTGCATCGCAGACAAGCTGGCATGGACTTTGAGTTGGGTCGGTGACACTATCGTGCTCGGAATCAGCGTAAAGCGACATTGTCCTTTTTGGAGGATAGAACGCTTTGATTCAAGGCACATTAGAGCCTTGTTTCGAGTCCGCCGAGGGCGTGTGGTGAGGTCGTCACCACCTTGCATTTATTGGTCTTGGACGGTCCGGCACTTGCCATCTCGTCACTTTTGCAACTAGAACATGAAAGCCATTGTGAAGATCACCCACAACTTCAAGGAGGTGTCGCCTCCCGGAGTATCCTTGCTCTCACGATCGGTGAGACAATTATGAATTTTATTTCTATTTCCTAGGCCACCATGATCGGCACAAGGACATGGATTCGTAAACTAGTCCTCCCAAGCCGTGACTCACAAAAAATGGTAGCTACTAGAATCTAGGAAAACAGAAAATTAGAATACAAGCAAATGACAAACAAAATGTGAGTGCCGCTCACAAAACAAGGAAAATGAATGAGAAAAGATTTCTAGCAAGTCCTACCGACTCCTTCACTCCCTCTTCTAACTTCTTGTCCTCCCCTTGTCTTCTTGTCTTCCTTGGCCTCCTTTTGATTCTTCTTTGGGCGTCTCGCACCCATTGGCTGCGTCTTCCTTGAGCCGGCGGCGTTAGGGAAGCCGCCAAAAATCTTCAAGATGTTTTCCTCCCTTTTTTTAGTGTTCTCTCATTTTGTGAGGGCTCATGGCCTTGGGAAGAAACACTATGAAAATTTTTGGATGAAGGAGGGGGGAAGGGAACCTTCAAATGGAGGCCAATTGGTAGTTTTTGAAGATGGGCACTCTCCACCCCGTCCAAGAAAAATGTACCCGGCTCTCTGGATTGAAGGAGAAGCTCCAAGGAGTTGGGAGGGTGAAGGAGAGCTCTCCAAGAGCTTTCCAATGTACTTTTTGGCACTTGGAATGGATTAGGATCGTTGTCGTAGTCCGTTCTTGCGTTTCTGTTGCTGCTTGCAGTTGCCTACGGTGTTTTATATATGACTTAACTGCCGTTTCCGTCAAACCCTTGGTCGCGAGGGTCGTCTAGCTCTGAATCCACTGTAACAAGCCGGAACCTCCAGCTCCTGCTCTGAATTCATCGTCGGAGTTCGCATGATGGCGTTCTCAGTCCGCGTCAGGGGTTTTCCCCCTTCGCAGGACTGAGGGGCAATCGTCGTCAACGATCGAGAGCAGGGAGACTCGAGTATTTCGAGTCTCCGGAGGTCCACTTCTGTGTTTAACCTTACCCCTGGTTTTGGGACCCAAACTGGGGGTTTTTACCTCAAACTCGTGCGTTTGCACGAGTCATTCCATTATTTTATGTCAAAGTTCGTGGAAAACAAACTTTGATTTTTTTTTATGATGTTGTGGTGCGAAATCGTCGCGTGCGAGGCACGCTGGAAACTTTGCGCTAGATTTCTCTCGTCTCTCGTCCCTCGTCCCCCTCCCTCGTCCTCGCTCGCTCGCTTTTGAGGAGGGCGAGCGGAGGCAAGGGAACGAGGCCACGAGGCCTCACCCTTGAAGCCCTCGCGGCCTCTCAGCCGCCGATCGGGCTGAGGCCGCGATCGGCGCCTGGCGGCTGGCAGGCTGGTGGCCGACCGGTGACTTGGCCGGCTGCCGGCCGTCCAGCCGGCCGAGAGTGAGCTGGCTGTCGGCCAGCAAAGTGCTGGCCGTCAGCCAGCCCTCGCTAACGCAAGGGGTGGTGCGCAACCACCCCTCGCTTCAGTGAGGAGGGAAGGCCGAACTGGCCCTCCCGTTGCAGATGCGTTGAATCTTCCGAGCGTCACCCCGTGGTGTGTTTGGAAAACTATTGGTCCTCCCATTTTCCCATGAACAGGAAACATTTTAGAAAAGCAATTGAGAACTTCTCAATTCTAGAGCACAGACTGAAATTCATGCGGCATTACACTGTAGTCAAAGCTGGATTCAAGTGAAGACGTTATCTCCATTTACGCCGGCTAGCCTTGAGGCCCGGAGAAAAGAAAAATTGATCTCTCGGTGTTCATCTTGTGACCTTCTAAGCTACTGTCCATCTCATTCTGATTGCGCCACTTGCACACGTCAACATAGTGAACCATTAGACAATGACACTGGATCCTTAGACCACGGAAGTGGGTACACGCACTCTCCCCCAATTCGACATCTATGCCATGGGTGAAGGGAAATGCCATGGAAGCTTCCCTTCCTCGTGGGAGGAGGATAGAGGGACCCCGTCTCCCACTTGGCATCTGTCTGTTACCCCTCTTCCCTCTCCGGCGTTGTTGGTGCCCAGAGGCAAGGAAGGGGGCATAACCGTTCCCCTCTTCCTCTTTGGTACCGTCGGCACCTGAGAGGCAAGAGAGGGAGGTATCACTGTCTCCTCTCCCTCTCTGGTGCTGTCGGCGCTTGAGAGGTAAGGGATGAGGAGGGTTTTTGTCCCCTCTCCCTCTCTTGTGCTTTTGGTGCTTGAGAGGTGAGGAGGAAGGGGATCATCACCCCATCTCACTCTCTGGCACCGTCGGCATTAGAGAGGCAAGGAAGGGGGTTTAACCACCCCCGCTCCCTCTATGGCACCGTCGGCGCTTGAGAGGTGAGGCGGGGAGAGGGGGGATACCGCCCCCTCTCCCTCTCTGGCCCAGCCGGCACCTCAGAAGCGAGAGAGGGGGTATCATCACCTCCTCTCTCCCTAATTGGAATCGTCGGTGCCAAAAGCAAGGGAGGCAAAAGCATCGTACCCTCTCTCCCTCTCCTTGCATCGACAGTGCTCAAGAGGAGGAGAGGAGAAAGGGGCAATCTTCCCTTCTCCCTCCTTGGCACCGCTGGCGCTTGAGGGGAGATGGAGAGGGGAGCATCATTCCCTCTCCCCGTCGGGTGCCGTAGGCATGTGAGAGGTGAGGGAGAGGTATTTATCTCTCCCACTCCCTCTCTCTGGCGCACGCGGTACCTGACAGGTGAGGGAGGGAGGCATGACCATCCCCTCTATCTGTCTCTAGAAAGAGAGGAGCGTGGGGTCCTACTCTCCTTCTCTGGCCGTTCTTGGTTGGGAGGCAACCGGTTGGACTGTATGGGGCTATTGGCCCGTCCGTCAGCAGGTCCTCGGTGCCCTTACCAAGCCGTCGAGGGTACGTTGCCGCCGGAAGGGCAGCGTTTGCTCATGGCCATCAGCCATTGTTTTTTTTTTTTCGTACTCTCGACCGGGGAGTAAGCTCAACCAAAGCTTATTTTCAATCGCACAGACTGCATTTGATGATGGACGGTATTCGACCGTAGAGACAAGAAACATCGTTCTAAATCATGATCGACGTACGACGTCGTCTGATAGCTCGATCCAACGGAGCGTCGGAACAGATTTCAGAGATGATTTGTGAGTAATGGCAGAACCAAAATGTATTCCCTCACAGTCGTCCAAGGAGGAGGAGCAAATGGTCGCCTTAGCCATTTCGGTTTAGACAAACCACACCTTAAACGGACGTAGTCGTCATAGGGAATTTTTGCATACATGCATCGTAAGACCCTATCACCCCATGTTGCACAGCCACGTGGGAACTAGACCCTAGCGGCAAGCTAAAGGTGAGGAGGAGTGACGTGATGGATCATCCATCGTGGCAAATCCTCTTGCCTTAAATCTGGCCTGTGGACCAAATTCGGGCTATAGTCAAACTAGATTCTAGAACAAGATTTTTTTTTACCCTCAACTCGTCGAGGCATTGAAATCGGGCCTCCAAAATCTGGAAATCATAGTTAAACGTCATTTTTAATCAAAAATGGTTCTTACGCTACACTACATGTACCCTCATTTTATTCGTTTGAACCAATTTGACAGAAAAATCATGGTCTAATAACTTTGATATCATCTACGTCTACATTGTTGGTTACGACCACGGGAACAAATCTACGTCTATATTGTGGCCAATGGTCTGTCCGAATACCAAACATGAATGTCATAGAATGAGGTTCGACCGTATTTCATTAGCATGTCCAAAGAGTTAGTACATTTTCCCAAATCCCAGCCTTAAAATTCGATGCAACAAACTTTCACACGACGAGACTGGCAGAAAACAAGGTTCCGTTCCATATCCATTCTTACAAGGTGGTCGTCCACAGGTCAATATTGGGGACATATGCCACAATGTTTTCAAGATTTCCCATGATCCACTCAAGTGATGCCATCTGTCTCTAATCAAGGCATCCAATCATTATGTTTTTCCACGTGTCACAGGACCAGGTAGGGAAAAAAAAGGTTCAATTCCATGTCCCTTCCTATTTACTGTTCATCCACGGGTAAATAATGGGGACATATGAGTTGGTGTGGGTGTCTCCCACACATGTTGACCTCTGGGTTTGTTGTTCACATTTCACCTCTGTAGGTGACTAACGAGTTGCTTGACGTTTCATGGTGTACCACTTGCTGGTGTTGATGCGCCAGTGGTCGAAGAGACACGGTGGCGGGTTGATTGATGGGCTATCGACGAGTTGTGCCCTGGCCACCATGGAAGGACAGAATACAATTATGTAGGATTTAGTGGATTAAGTTTGCATGCCCTCTAGATCATGTCATTACTATCTCATGCTTTTGGAGGGGGGGTTACCATTCACATGAGATAGCCCAGGTTTGACCCTCATAGGCAGGGTACTGCCGGTTTTCTGGCCGTGGCAATACCAAGAAATTACACCCAAGGTTTGAGTCCCGTTGTGGGCAAGATCCCACAGTCAAAGGTGGGCTCGCTCCCACCCAACTGTGGGGTGCTCAACCCATGCTCGGCTCTCACGGCTCCTTCTACTCTCTTGTCACAACATTTTTTGTCCTAAGTCCAACACATCCATGGCCGTTTTTTGGATCCATGTGTGCTTGTGTGCGCCTCTCATGCCCCTAATTTTTTTCCTTGTCTCCCTTGGCACCATCCACTGGTATCAGAGCAGCAAGGTAACGTCATTACCACGTGCAAGATTGGTGGCACGCGACACCACATCGAGATCCGCAGCTACTTCCGCTCCATTGCTGCTACTGCAGCTGTCTTCTTACAACAGCAGCAAAAGGTTGTAGCCCACACAAGGTGGTGGGAGGAGAGGGGAAGGTGTGGAAGGTGTACCTTCACCATCCTCTGCTTGCACAATATTGCCATGGTACCAGCCCGCATATCTGTTGCTGTCCCGGTTGACTGCACCATCTCTCTCCTCCCAGCCGGCCAGGCTAGTAGCCTCCAAGGGCAAACATCAGCTAGAGTAGTCTCGTACTTACCTGCTCTGCCTCCGCAATCAACGAGGTGAGAGTGTGATTGCAAGTCCAAGAGGTCTTGTGTGTTGGTGTGGCATTGTCTTATGTGGGGACCTGTTGAGTGTTCAGGGGATTCAGCCTGTGTGCGTCTTGTGGATAGAATTGTGGCAGTTTGGAACTCTTCCTTGCTCTCTTACCGCCCATGGCCATTTCTCCTTGTTTGTTCCAGGTTTTGGCACTGTCACCACGTGTGGTGTTCTGCCGCCTGTTCGTGTGTCTTGGGATTTTTTTATCCTCGATTCAGGGGCCACCCACCACATGACCTCCCTTCCAGCCATGTTTATTACTCTTGATCCAGTTTGCTCTGTCCGTTTTGTCCGCACTGGATCTGGTCAGAAGCTCCCCGTCCAGGGTGTTGGTGTTGTGCGCTTCGTTGGTTCGAGAGGTGATGTGTACCTGCCATACGTGTTTTTCGTGCCCTCTCTCAAGGTGAGCTTGCTGTTGAGCACTATCCTCGACGAGTAGGGCATGGATTTCACTGCCATTCATAGTGTTTGCACAGTCTCGGTGCGTCCAGCTAGTCGTAGTGGCCTTCGTGGTGTGAGATGTGAGTGGTTGTATTTCATCTCTCTGTCCGCTCATGCCTCTTCCCCCGCCTGCACTGTCCTTGTCCACATCGCTCCTTCGCTCTCGCCTGAGAATGTTCTCCTGCTACATCGTCGTCTTGGGCATCCACATACTGACGCCATCGCCAGTATGCTCTGTCTGCAGCCTGCTGTTGGCTTTTGTCATACCTCCTTCCTGTTCCCTTGCTGCTCTGATTGCCTCGACTATGCCCAGGGCAAGATGCACCGCTCCTCATTTTTCGTGTCTGAAATTCAGTCCATGCATCCCCTTGATCTTGTTAATGCAGATGTTGTGGAACTGTTGTCCCCTGACTTCTACAACGGGTGGGATCGTTATGTCATGTGCCTTACGGATGACTTCTCTTGTTACTGTTGGATCTTTGCTCTTTGTCTGAAGAGCAATGTCTTTCCTGTCCTCGACTCTGTTCATAGTGAATGTGCATGTCAGCGGTCCCTGTGTGTATTTTGTGTTGACCGCGGCGGTGAGTTCATGGGTTCTACCTCTCGTCTTCTCGAGTCCTGTGGGATCCGCATCGAGGTCACTGCCCTAAATAATCCTTTAAAAAATGGGGTGTGAGAGTGGTGGAACCACACGCTTGCTGACGATGTGTGTTCTCTGCTCTCTGATTCTGGTGTGTCCCCTCTCTTTGCCTTTGAGGCAATGAGCTACATGACTTGGGTATGGAACTGTGCGGTCCCCGTCCAGTATCTGTCACTCTGTTCAAACGGTGGTATGGGTACCGTGCTGACCTGCATCCTGCTCGGGTGTGGGGCAGTGTCACCGCCGTTTGGCTTCCCGATGACGTTCGTAATGGGAAGTTGTCTCCCCGCGGTTGTCTCTGTCCCTTCCTTGGCGTCTCTGCCCCGTTTAGAGCATCACCATGTCAAAGAACCGTGCAATGCCCTGTTTGTTCAGTCATTTTTCTTCGCAAGTGGACCGTCGCGCTTCTCCATTCTCCCCCTCTCGGCTCTTTTGGCTGGGGAGAATCCTCCTGAAGAAGTCGCACCCTCATCGCCTGGTCCATCGGCCTCTCCCATGTCTCACCCATCCCCTGTGCCCCCACTTTCATCGTTGCCTGCGGACGATCCTTCACCCCCTAGGACAGCCGCCCCTTCACCTCCGGCATTGTTGTCGTCGTTGGCTGATGCTCCCTCATCCCCTGGGCCAGCCATCTCCTTCTCCGGCACCCTCTCCTGTGTCACCTATTGTCTCCTCTAAGTCCTCTCTCGTCTCTCCGAGTGTGCCTCCCTTGTCCACAGTCATTGTCCGACCTGTGATATTGGCTGCACCACCTCTTACCGCACATGCGTCCCCATTTATTCGTGGAGAGAGGCTATGTGCGCTCTCTACCCGTCCTAACATCGGCAGCTCCTATTGCTCTGCGACCTCACACTCAGCCCCTTGTACAAATCAAATGCATTCAGAGCCCTTACGTTATCCTACTGGCCTTAACGCTCTTGGATTTTCCATTGAGGTTGTACACCCCAACATTGGTCTTAAAAAATCCCTTATTGCGGGTGAGTTTTAGCGTGCCATTGAGGCATCTGTAGCAGGTGGTGTTGTCGAGTGCCACACCGCTATCGGAGTAGTCACACTGTTACCAGAATTCAACGCAGTACATCAGGCATACGAGTCCCCTCATGCTCGGTTACGGGAAAAAGGCTGTGCGTGAGGCGCTTGACCTCTTTGGATGAGCATGCCGACTACCAGCTTGTAGATCTCCCACCCGGGCGCAAAAAAGTCTCCGCAGACTAGGTCTTCTGACAAAAGCAAAAGTCTGACAACACAATAAACTGGTACAAGTCATGCCTCACAGCAAAGGGGTTCTCCTAGATCTTCGGCATCAATTTCGATGAGAAGTTTATGCCTGTGGGATGGTACACCACAGCAAGGGCGCTCCTCAGCCTACTCACTCACCACGATTGGGAAGTGGACATCAAGAACACGTTCTTTCATGGACGTCGGGACGACGAGATTTACATGGTGTAGCCACCCGGATTCACCGACGGCACTGAGAAGGTGTGGCGGCTGCGAAAGGCCCTCTACGGCCTGAAGAAGGCGCCAGGTTTGGTGGAACCAAGATATTACCTCCACCCTTGAGGAGGGGGGGGTAACAAGGCAACATAGTTGACCTTGCACTCTTTGTGAGCCAGCAGCCTGCACCGTTCGTCGCAATCCTGGTGCACGCCAATGATTTACTCATCGCTTTGCTCAACATCTGAACAGTGCGCTCAATGAAGGCATTGTTGCACTTCGTGTACAAGATGAAGGACTTAGGACCTGGATCCTCGAGTCTTCTTGGGAATGGAACTTGAGTGTAATCGCTAGCAGCATACTCTCCATGTCGACCAGGCTATGTATGTGAACAGCGTGGAGGAGAGATTTGCGTCACTTCTTGAGTCTGTGCTGACTGTGTCAACGCCGATGACCCCTGCGGGTCATAGGCTACTCAAGACACTGCACGTGTCTAGGCTAGGAGAGCCGGAGGATGTCACCGATTACCTTTGAGTCATGGGTTCTCTCATGTACCTTGCCACGACTACGAGGACAGACATGGCCTTTGCAATAAAACTGCTCGGCACAAATTTTGCATTGTCCACATTCACGTCACCTGGAGGCCGCACTGCAAATGGTGCGTTACGCTCTCTTCATAGGATGGGTTTGGCTGTGCTGTAGGGCACACTCATTTGTTGTTTTTGACAGATACACTGATAGTGACTAGGCTCATGACGTTGACACACGCTGCGACACCGAGTACATATTCATTGTCGGCAGGACCGCGGTGTCGTGGAAGAGTAGAAAGTAGGAATGCGTGGCACGAAGCTCAAGCAAGACAGTGTATGTAGCACTTGGTGCCAGCACATGTGAGAGCATTTGCTTGTGTCGACTGCTGCAGTAGCTGCGCGTGCCCATTCGTTGTATCACACTGTGCTATGACAATCAAAGCACAACGGTCATCGATGAGCATGACAGCATGCATCATACACACACAAAGCATATCAACGTTGAGCATCATTTTGTTCTAAGCGCATTGCTGCGGGTGATGTTCGGGTCGTCTGGGTTGACACTTGCCAGCAGCGAGATGACGTCCTCACGAAGGCGTTGAGTAGCAATGCCTTCAATGCAACTGTGCACGCAGTGGGCCTGTTGTGTGCTCGTGATGCACCTGCATGATGTCGGTTGCGCACATGATCCTATTTGTGTGTATGTACAGTTCAGTGTCGTTTTCTCTCTTGTTGTTGTCGTCCTCGTGGTGCTCGTCTATGTGCATGTGTCGACTACGGGACTTGGGAAAGTGTTGGTATGGGTGTCGTCGACAAATGTTGACCTCTGGGCTTGCTGCTCACATTTCAATCATGCACGTGACTGACAAGGTGCTCGACGTTTGACGGCATAGCATCTGCTGGTGTTGACGCGCCGGTGGTTAAAGAGACATGGTGGCAAGTTGATGAACAGGCTGCCGGCAGATTGTTCCCGGGCCATCATGGAAGGGCATAATACAACTATGTATTATTTCATGGATCAGGTTTGTGTGCCCTTCATTGTAACCTCTTGATAATGTTCTAACAATCTCGTGCTTTGAGGACGGGGTACTGTCCACATGAGCTTGCCCAAGTTTGAACCCCACAAATAGGGTGCTGCCAGTTTTTTGGAACATGGCACTACTGCACACGCGCGCGCGCACGCATGTGTGTGTGTGTGTGTGTGTGTGTGTGTGTGTGCCTCTCATGCCCCTGATTCGTTCCCTTGTCTCCCTCCTCACCA